>PVKS010046265.1:0-13385 GCA_004027875.1 Aplodontia rufa
TTTGTTTGTTTATTTGTTTTTATACTAGGGATTGAACCCAAGGGTGCTTAATCACTGAGCCACATCCCCAGCCCTTTTATATATATATACATATTTTATTTTGAGACAGGGTTTCACTAAGTTGCCTAGGGCCTCACTAAGTTGTTGAGGCTGGTTTTGAACTTGTGATCCTCCAGTCTCAGCCTCCCAAAGTCTCTGGCACGCACCACTGCGCCCACCTCTAAAAGCAGATGAAATACAGAAAATGACAGTATTAGTGAACTCAAATACAAGCCCATAGAAATGTTCCAACTTTGACATAGGAAAATAACAAAACAAAATAAAATACAGCCAATAAAAATGTTGGGCTCTGTGAGATGATCCAATCTTCATGTAACTGGTGACTTGAAACTAAACAAGAGGAGGAAATAAATACTGGCTGAGGGTAGTCAAGAAAACAAGAGACATTACCTTCAGAGTAGCAGCAGTGAATTTTAAGACTAACTTCTCACTGAAACTGAGGAATCCAGAAGACAGAATGATGTCTTAAAATGCTGATACAAAAAAAAATAAAAAATGATACACCTAACCAAAAACACTGTGACGAGTAAAATATCCTTCAAACTGAGAAAAGCAGAGAGGAATTTTTGTTTCTGGGTTAAAACAGAAGGTGCTTGGAAGCTACAACTCCATCCTAACAAGTACAAAAACTTAACAGCCTGAAAATCAATAGCTCTATTGAGATCACAGATCAAAACATGCCCCCCACAAACTAAAAGAGACGAGTGAATGCAGAGAATCATAATTTGATGAAACAGAGACTAATAAGCAGAAACTCCAGTGATAACCAGTGTGGGGGTAAGAAAATGTGAACTATTGATAAATTGCTGGAGCCTCAGTGTGAAAGTCTGAGAGTCACTTCAGGGCCTACTCTCACACATTTGTGAGTTTTATCTCTAGGGGCTTTGCCAGGTTCTGACTGGGTGTTATAAAAAAAGTTTCCTCATGATTCCTGTAGATGGAGGAGAAAATAGGCCTTTGGAGATGTAACAACCAAAACAATCTGCTCTTTGTAAAAAGGCCTGATCTCAAGAGAAACTACTGTGCTTGAACCTAACCTATTAGAGTTCATTATAACCTAACCAACCTGAATTGGCTAAAAATGTATTAAGTTGATTAAATGGAATGGATCAAAAATACTATGAATACTATTCTGAGGGAAGGCATAAAAGACCGGATTTAAATTATCTCCAAGGAATAACAACCAAAAAAACCATAAATATTGATCCATCTGATTATAAAAATGAAATTAAAACTACAAATTAAACTGCAATTAAAATGCAAATCCCTGGGGCTGGAGCGGTGGCTCAGCGGTTTCGGCGCTTGCCTGGCAAGCACAAGGACCCAGGTTCAAACCCCAGCACCACGTACACAACTAAGTGTTAGAGCAACTGAGGCCATGTGAAAAACTAAATAAAGGTGTTTCTCTCTTTCTCTGTCTCTCTCACTGTCCCTCTCTCTTTAAAAAAAATGCAAATCCCTGTGGATGTATAGAAATTAGACAAAAAACAGAGAATGTTTGAGACTAGAAGATATTATTCAGATAATAGACTGAAGGCTGGAATGGTAGCTCAGGGGTTACAGTGCTTGCCTGGGATGTACAAGGACCTGGGTTCAAACCCCAGTACCATATGTACAACTAAGTGTTAGAAAAACAAAACCTAGATGAAAACATAAATAAAGTTAATTCTCTCTTTCTCTCTCTCTAAAAAAAAAAAACACTGATAATAGACTGAAATAACTCAACAGAAAGAAAACAAATAATTTGATTTAAAAAATGGAATGGACAAAGGACCTGAACAGACATTTCTCAAAACGTACAAATGACCAACAAGTACATGAATAGCTCAATATCACTAATCACCAGGGAAACACAAATTAAAACTATAGTGATGGATGTTACCTCATACCTATTAGAATGAACATTATAAAAAAGATGGAAGATAACAAGTATTTGGTGATGATGTGAAGAAAAAGGAACTCTTGCACACTGATGGACATATAAATTAGAACAGCCCTGATGGAAAACAGCATGAAGCCTGAAAACATTAAAAGTAGAAGTACCATATGATCCAGCATTCCCACTACTAGGTATATAGCAAAAGAAAATGAAATTGATATGTCAAAGAGTTATCTCCACTACCTTGTTTTTTACAGCATTTTACATAACAGCCATGACAGAATCAATGTCCAAGAATGGATAAATGGATAAGAAAATGGTGTGTGTGTGATAGGAAATATTATTCTGCTACATAAAAAAAGGAAATTCTGCCATTCATAATAGCATAGAAGAACGTGGAGGACATTTTGTTAAATGAAATAGGTCAAACATAAAAAAGCAAATACTATATGGTATTACATATATATGGAAATCTTTTTTAAAAGTTAAAAAAAAGGAACTCATAGGACCCACAAGTAGAATGGTACAGTAGTTGACAGGAGCTGGAGGGTTGGAGAAATGGCTATAGTGGCCAAAGGATACAAACCTTAAGTTACATGTTGAATAAGTACTGAGTATCTAATGGGCAACATGGCAACTATAGTAAATAGTACCATATTGTATACTTGAAATTTACTAAGAGAATAGATCTTAATCATTCTTTCAAAAACACACAAATGTAACTATGGGAGATCGTAGATGTGTTAAATTACCTTGATATGGTATTCATTTTACAATGTACACATATCAAATCATTATATTGTATACTTCATATGCATATAATTATATTTGTCAATCATACCTAAATAAAGAAAAAAATAATTTTTGAAAATAAATAATTTTTTTTCCTCCATTGCAATTCAGGGTGTTTGGAACTGGCAAGAGAAAAGTTCTGACAGGACAATTTAAAATGGCCTGATAAGAGCTTTCTTTTCTTTTTTATTTTTAGAGAGACAGAGAGCAAGAGAGAATTAATTTTATTTAGTTTTTCATTTGGCCTTCATTGCTTCAACACAGTTGTGTATGTGGTCCTGGGGTTTGAACCCGCATCCTTGTGCATATGAGGCAAGTGGCATAATAGCTGTGCCACCGCTCCAGCCCCCTGATCAGAACTTTCTAACAGATACATTCCATAATTTAAATTCATAGTTATTTATTGTACCCTCTAATTTTAATTCTTTTTTATGCTTGAAGTAAACTCCATCATAATGTTTGATTTCCTGGATGGTACATCCCAGATATGACTTCCATCATGGGTCATTACTATTTACCTTAACATGGGTCAGAGGCTTACACACTGTCCTGTTTGTTCAACCTTCTGGATGCAGAGCTTACAGGTAGCTTTCAACATATGTCCATAATGCCTATCCTTGAGCAATCTGAGATGTCCACCAGTCTCTAACTTTATCAGAAAGATAAGAAGGAATCCATCCCTCAAGGGAACCCAAATTATAATCACACACCTTTGGGGCACTGGTAAACTATCATCAAAGATCATAACAATTGGGCAAGTCAAAATTCTGAATTTTTGATTACACATTCTTCAGATTATATTTGTGAGAGTTGTCACCCCTGTTCTTTCTTAAATCATGGCTTGCTGTCTACTCTCCTTGGCTGGTTTCCTACACCAGAGTGACATTGGGCTGACTCCATTCACTGCCTCTTTACAAACTACAAGATTGTCTTTTGTTTTTTCATACTGACTTCAGGAAGAAATTACAAAACAAATTCTAATTTTCTCACATTTCTTGATAGTCTTAAAAGAGCTGATGCAAGATTACTATAACTCTTACTATTCTCACTCTGTATGGTATGAAGTTTGTCCAGTTCTATCTACAGTCCCAGATAACTTAAGATGCAGCTATATTACACCCTACAACACTACCAACTTTTGTTCTTAGGTACAACAATCCAATTACTAAAAATATAGCACTGGCCAAACATACTACCAAATGAATGGATAAAGCAAGTGATATTTATTTTTCTTCCAAGCTTTTCATAGTAGGTGCTTAATAATTGAAGGATAGAATATGAGAAGAGAAGATATGAAAGTTGTTCTGTTCATTTTCTATGGCACAAAGCACATTTTCCATACCTTCATGGACTAAAGGGGCAAGAACTTCATCTTGTACATTGTGAAACATTTCTTTCATATTTCTGTAGTTGTATATATAGCTTTCTAAGAATAGGTCTTATCCTATTCAACACGCCTTTGTGGCATGAACGCGTATTTGAGAATCAAAAGAATACTTCTATTTCTTTGAATGTGTGAATGGGTTCTCATTAACGAGTCCTTAAAAGGCCCCTATAGAAGAACCAACCACCATTCAAACACCACAATTGCTTCTACCAAATCTGAATTTTTAATTTAATGTACTAAAAATGTCTGGGAACAAATCCTACATCTTCAAGAGAATGTGTATACAATCTGCAGTTCTAGTGGAACTGCATACTGGTATACCTCCTCTGGAAAGCAGTAGAGAGAATCCTCAGAAAATTAAGGATGAACCCACCATATGATCCAGCTATCCTATCCCTCTTCTGGGTATTTTCCCAGTGGAGTTAGAATCAGCACATTAGAGCGACACAGCAAAATCTATGCTCATAGAAGCTCAATTTACAAAAACTAAATTATGGAACCAACCCAAATGCCCCTCACTGGATGAATGGATCCAAAAACTATGGTATATATATACCATGGAGTTCTACTCTGCAATTAGAAACAGTGATATTGCAGCCTTTGAAGGTAAATGAATGGCAGTGGAAGAAATCATGCTGAGTGAAGTTAGCCAAATCCAGAGAGTCAAGGGTCGAATGTTTTCACTCATTTGTGGAGTCTGGAGCTAAACCCAGGCAGATGGGGGAGGCAAAAGGCATGGAGAATAGGAAGGGATCTAGGGGGTAAATCTGATTTAAGAATATATGCTTATCGTATTGTTACTTTCAATGCATTTTTGATTGTACAATAACTAAATTTCTTAGTTAAAAAAAAAGAAGAATCATAAAATGACATAAAAGGCACAACATAAGCACTAAGACCTGTTTTCCAAAACTGGCAAAAATATGTTTTAAATACAACTTGTTCTCACCATATTTAAGTTGTTTCTGTCATATCCAAATATCATATACCAGAACTTGAAACAAATCTTATCAAAAATTGGTAATGGACACAATTTTGAACCAACAAATTCCTTAAATGAGGTTTTAGGTAAGAAGTCTTTACCGCCAGAAAAGGTCTGTAAAATAAATTTACTTTTGTAAATTTACATTTGTAAGACCACAATAATTAATTAAGAAATTATTTGGTGAGTTAGTATGTATGCAACCAAATAAATTATCTTGTAGTAGCTTACGATTTTTAATTAAAGAAGACACTAGGAAGCAGGATTTAAAGATCATTTCACCACTGGTTTTCCTCTCATGTATAACAAGTAATATTCTATTCTTTCGTAGAAACAAAGGCAGGAATTCAGTATAAATGAAACAAAACCCCCAATTCATACATGTGGCTATGCAAACATAATCAAGACTTCTTGTTTTGAAAGGAGAGAATCATTGTCACTTTTGGGTTAGTTTTAGCTACCATACAAAAGAAAGGCAGAACATACCTTGATTAATGACTTTAACTTGTATGCTGTTTTAATTAAAGGGCATTTTGTGTGCTTAATAGAAAACACTGGTGCTAAGGCAAAAAATATTTTGACTCTTTCAGCTATCTTCGGTATTGTGGAAAATGTTATGAAAGCTGAAAGAAAAATATGATATAAATTAACAGGGCATTCTTAAGCAATTACTAATAGCATGTTAAAAATGACATCATACAAAAATAGGAGCATGTTCAAAAATGGCCTCAGAACAATTAATTTACTCATTCCTTTCTTAATTCACTTTACCATTTTTTAAAAGAGGGACAGTAAGAGAGAGAGAGAGAGAGAGAGAGAGAGAGAAAGAATCAATTTTATTTAGTTTTTCATGTGGCTTTTGTTGCTGCGACACTTCATTGTATACGTGGTGCAGGGGTTCAAACCCACATCCTCAAGCATGTCAGGCAAGTACCATAACCACTAAGCTACTGCTTCAGCCCCCACTTTACCATTTTTTGATGACTCAGAATGAGACATTATATTGATTATAGCATAATGTTAATAACTAGGATTTTTTGAAATAACCATAAAGGATGATAATTTTGTAATAAAGCAGACTTGCAACACTATAGTTTAAAAGTCAGGAACAATTACATAGAATAAAATCAGTAATATTGAACATTTGTATAGATGTCAATAACAAAAATGAGTAAATTTTCATCAATAAAATTTTCACACAGATGACTCATACTTTAGGTGAGAGACTCAACAAATATAAAATTATTTTAATATTTGTTTTTAATATATTTTAAAACTCCTTGCCTTCTTATATAGAGGATACTCAATATTAGCTCATATGATGTTGATTGTTTCAAGTCATTAAGATGAAAATAGCAGTAATCTTTCTTGGCATACCAATAGTAGTGCCCTGCGAATGGCCTACATAAAATATTTCCTCTTGTCCAGTTTGCTTCACAATGAAATCAACAGAAGCTGGAAGGTCATATTTAGCCATCTCATCAAAACTACAAAAGAAAATGAAAAATAGCACTTTCTTCTGTCATATCAACATTTGGAGGTAATGAATGGGTAAATGAATAAAAGTAATTTTCAAATTTCTGGGTATCATCAAGAAGTTATGTGGCATATTGTACCTACTGAACAGAGACTTTTGTGGGCAACCCAAAGTCAAGAAAATATAACCAGAGGCAGTTTTATGAAGAGGGTGCTTGTATATTGTGAATACAGCAGGGCAGACTAGACCTATGGAAGAGTAGCAAAAGCAAGGATGGGGATAGTCAATAAGGTACTAAATGAGAAATAAAAGTTACTACTGAAAAATGAGGGGGAAAGCTCAAAATCAAACTAATTTTCAAGCTAAAATTTACATAACTTTTTATGGACTAAGGAAAGTTCTAAGTTGAGAAAAGTATCAGATCTATATTTAAAAGTATCAGATCTATATTTCACTGAAAAGGAAATAAAGTGTTTGACATAATTTTTAAATAAAATGGAAGATTATTTCATTTTATTTGTACCTGAAAGCCCAGAACTCTTTGGAATTTGTTTTTAGGTACACATGTTTCCTGGACCAGGTACTTCCTCGGCTGTTTCCCATCCACACATCATAACCAGCATCTGCCAGAATGAAACCCAGGCTACTGTTGGGAAGATTTGAAATCCAACAGCTGGCAGTCATAAGCACACCATGTTGTAAATAAACAACAAGCCTCTGAGCTGATGAGAAAAAAAAAAAGCAGAGATTTTCTTCTTAAATTGTGTAGTTTCTACATGAAAATCTCTTACTTGAAATACATGAAGGTTTTCAAGATTTTTTTGCATAAATGGGATAAGTAAGTGCCTCATATTTAATCCTAAAAAATAGAGTTGTTTAATACAGTTCACTAAGATTTCTTTCAAATAATGAATTTGAACCAAGTAAACAATTAGGTAATGACAGATTTAAATATTTAAATTTTAGGGATTGAGGCACTTGGGTAGAGCTGGAAGGTGGAACAGAGCTGCCATTCCAGCACAACCACCACCATGAGAGGTGCTCTTAGCGCCTGGGATTTTCTCTGCATCCTTCTCCTCCTGCTCCATGTCCAGACAGGTGTCCCTGGTGAAAGCTCCTGTGGGGGTCACTTGACTAGTCCCTGAAGCCCTGTTACTTCCCAGGACATTTAAAAATAAAATGAAAATGTGTACTGTTATTCTAATGTGAAAAGGCGAGTCTATGCTGGATTCCAGTGCTTGGAAGATCTATAACAGTGACCTGTTGTGAGTAGAATACTGATCAGTTTCTCCCACATTTCAAGACCCAGTTCCCTGCTGTGCACTTGGAAGACCCCAAGATGGTGACCACCCCACCAGAAGTGACTCCGAGATGCTCCTAAGAATCACCTCACACTGCAGGAATGCACACGGATTCCCACAAGATCCTGCTATCTGAAGAAACAGACACCCTTCAAAATGGGTACTTGCTTGCTATCATAATGTATTGTGAGAGCTCTCTCAAAGAAAACTGCTACTATTGGTGCTAGTCATCAGCACATCTGTTTTAGGTGAAACGGGCTAGTATCTGGACCTATAGCCTCTCAAGTTCTCGCAGAATGGTCTGGCATATTTAGGTCTGTCTTCACCAAATAGCTCCCCATCACAATGAAGCAAAGCCATAAGAAGCTCCAATTATTTCACCAAGAGTAACAAGGTTGAACTACAAGACACATCTCTGATTCTGAAAGTGAGGAAAAGGGGAAATAACTCCTCTCTTCAACTCCACAGCTTCCCACCCAAGGACCCTATAGCCAGGGCCCTAGATGAAAACCAAAGATATTGTATCAACATTATGATTAGTAATTCAATCAAAGAGTTGAGAGATGAAATAAGGAAAGAGATCAGAGAACAATTTCAAGAGATGAGAGACAACTTTTACAGGGAAATAAGGGAGCAATTCCATGAGATGAAAGGTCAGCTATACAAACAAATAGACATTCTGAAAAGAGATGTAACAGAGCTATCGGGATTGAAAAACACATTTAACCAAATCAAATCTTCACCAGAAGACACCAACACCAGAGTACACTCTACTGAAAATACAACTTCACCTCTTGAAGATCAAACATCCTAAAATGAGGATCGGCTAAATGTTGTTGAATTCAAAGAACATAAACAAGAGAAGCAACTTATATTACATAATCAGAACTTCCAAATAATATTTGATGAGATGAGGCCTAATAACCTGAGAATCACTGGCCTGGAGGAAAACTCCGAACTACAAACAAGAGGCATCAAGAACCTTTTAAGCTGAATCACAAGAGAGAACTTCCCTCGTTTTACAATTGATCCGGAATATCACATCCAAGACACTTATAGAACACCAAATAGGCCTAATCAATTGAGAAACTCATCAAGACATATCATATACAAAATGAATAACAAAGAAAATAAAATTCTAAAAGCTGCTAGAGAAAACCCCAAATCACATTCAGAGGCAAACCAAATTGGATCACTATGTATTTTTCAGAGCAAACAATGAAGACTAGAAGAGCTTGGAACAACACCTTTCAAGTGTTAAAAAATAACAACTTCCACCCAAAGATAATATACCCTGCAAAAGTCAGCTTCAAATGTGATGGGGAAATAAAATATTTCAATGATAAACTCAAGCTACCAAGATACATGAACACAAATCCTGCACTACAGAATATTCTCAAGGATGTTCTCCATTCAGAAGAAAATGCCAATGATACCCTAAATCCTTAAACAAGGGCGAGTCAAAAATCATATTACACACAAATTGACTTTCAAGATGACTCAAAACTCTGTAATTATTACAAAGTCTGAGAATCAGCCTCCTATATCTATTCTAACTTTGAATGTGAATGGTCTCAATACCCCAATTAAAAGACACAGACTGGCCCACTGGATCAAAAAACAAAATTCAACAACATGTTAAACACGTTTGACACTCAAAAACAGACACAGGCTGAAAGTGAAAGGATGGCAAAACGTCTACCAGAACTGTGGCCCAAAAAAGCAAGCTGGCGTGGCGATTCTAATTTCTGACAAAATTAATTTCCAACAAAAACTACTCAGAAAGGACAAAGAGGGTCACTTTATCATACTAAAAGGGGAAGTCCATCAAGAAGATATAACGATAATTAACATTTATGCCCCCAATTACAACCCTCCCAAATATATGGAAAAAACACTTAAGGACAATAATCCCCTCATTGATCTCAACACAATAATTCTGGGGAACTTCAACACACCACTATCAATTCTAGACAGATCATCAAAACAAAAAATCAAATAAAGATATCTCCAATCTGAACAACTCTATTAATCAATCGGGCTTAACAGACATCTATAGAATATTCCATACTAAGACAGCTGAATTTACCTTCTTCTCAGGGGCTCACAGATCCTTCTCTAAAATAGACCACATCCTAGTTCTCCAGGATAATCTTAACAAATATTAATAAAGTGGATATAATCCCATGTATTCTGTCAGATCATAATGCTATGATCTTAGCAATCAACAACAAGAGAAAAACAAACTATTCAAATACTTGAAAAATTGAATAATTACCTCTTATACGAAGGATGAGTAAAAGAGGAAATGAGAGCAGAAATTAAGAAGTTCTTGGAATTGAATGAGAATGAGGAAACAACATACAGAAACTCTGGGACAGTATGAAGGCATTCTTAAGAGGTAAATTTAGAGCACTGAGTGCATACATCAAAAATCTAGAAAGAGACCAGATAAATAGGCCTTATGCTTCAACTCAAATGACTAAAAAAGCAGGAACAGTCCAACCCAAAGCTAACAGAAGACAGGAAATTACCAAAATCAGAGCTGAAATTAACAAAATTGAGAACAAAAAACTATACAAACTATTAACAAAACTAAGAGTTGGTTCTTTGAAAAAATAAACAAGATCTACAGACCCCTTGCCAACCTCACTAAAAGAAGAACAAAATGAAGCAAATCAATAAAATCAAAGATGAAAATGGAGATATCACCACAGACTCATCCAAGATACAGAAGATTATCAGAACCTATTTTGAAAACTTATATTCTGCAAAGTTTGATAACCTGGAGGACATGGACAGGTTCTTGGACACACACGACATCCCCTCTTTAACACAGGAGGACATTGAAAATCTAAAACAACCTATCACAGATAGCAAAATTGAAGCAGCAATCAAAGCTCTCCCAAAAAAGAAAAGCCCAGGTCCGGATGGATATACAGCAGAATTCTACCAAGCCTTCACAGAAGAACTAACACTGATCCTCTACAAGCTCTTCCAGGAAATTGATAGAGTGGGATCACTCCCATACACTTTTTATGAAGCAAATATTACACTGATTCCAAAACCCAACAAAGACATGTCAAGAAAAGAAAACTACAGACCAATTTGCCTGATGAACATTGATGCAAAAATCCTTAATAAAATTTTAGCTAATTGGATACAAAAGCACATTAAAAAGATAATACATCATGATCAAGTGGGCTTCATTCCAGGAAAACAAGAGTGGTTGAACATATGCAAATCAATAAATGTAATTCACCACATAAACAGAATTAAAAACAAAAATCATATAATCATCTCAATTGACACAGAGAAGGCATTTGATAAAATTCAACACCACTCTATGCTCAAAACTCTGGAAAAGATAGGGATCAAGGGAAGATACTTTAACTATGTCAGATCTTTTTATGACAGACCCATAGCCAACATTATTCTCAATGGAGAAAACCTGAAAGCATTTCCACTGAATTCAGGTAATAGACAAGGCTGTCTGCTTTCCCCACTCTTGTTCAATATAGTCCTTGAAACCCTTGCCAGAGCTATCAGGCAAGACAAGGAAATCAAAGGTATTCGTATAGGAAAAGAGGAAGTTAAATTATCTCTCTATTCGATGACGACATGATTCTATACCTAGAAGACCCAATAACATCGGCCAGAAAACTCCTAGAGCTTATAGGTGATTTCAGCAAAGTAGCTGGCTACAAGATCAACTCCAGTAAGTCACTAGCTTTCCTTTACTCCAGCAATAAATCCACAGAAGAAGAAATCAGGAAATCTCTCCCATTCACAATCTCCTCCAAAAAAAATTGAAATACTTGGGCATTAACCTTACAAAGGATATTAAGAACCTCTACAAAGAAAACTATCAAACACTAAGAAAAGAAATTACAGAAGACCTGAGTAGATGGGAAAACATTCCATGCTCATGGTTAGGCAGAATCAATGTAATAAAAATGACCATTCTACCCAAAGCTCTATATAGAATAAATGCAATTCCATCAAGATACCTATGGCATTCTTCACAGATATAGAAAAAGCAATTCTCAAGTTCATATAGAATAACAGGAGATCCAGACAAGTCAAAACATTACTCTACAGGAAGGAAGAAGTAAGGGGTATCTCAATCCCTGACCTGAAATTATACTACAGAGCCATAGTAGCAAAACCAGCATGGTATTGGTATCAAAACAGAATTGAAGATCAGTGGAACAGAATAGAAGATCCTGAGACAAATCCCCATATCTTTAACTATTTGATATTTGATAAAGGGGGCAAAAACATAGTGTGGAAGAAAGACAGCCTGTTCAACAGATGGTGTTGGACAAATTGGACAGCCATGTGTAGACAACTGAAGCTGGATCCTTAACTTTAGTCCTTCACAAAAATTAAATCCAAATGGGTCAAAGACCTGGATATTAAGCCAACAACTTTAAACTTACTAGAAAAAGAAGTAGGGTCAACACTACAGGACATAGGAGTCGGCAGCATCTTCTTTAACAAAACTCCCATGGCTCAAGCAGTAAAGTGAAGAATAAAGGAATGGGATGCAATTAAACTAAAAAGTTTTTGCACAGCCGAAGATCTACTCAAGAGCATCAAGAGAGAACCTACAGAATGGGAGAAAATCTTTGCCTGCTACACCTCGGACAGAGGGCTAATATCCAGGATATAAAAAGAACTAAAGAAACTAAACACCAAAATCACAAATAATCCAATCAATAAATGGGCAATGGATCTTAAAAGAAACTTCTCAGCAGTGGAAGTCCATAAAGCCCATACATATATGAGAAAATGCTCTACATCATTAGCTATAAAGGAAATGCAAATCAAAACTTCAATGAGATACCACCTCACTCCTGTTAGAGTGGCAAAAATGAAAAATTCGAACAACAACAGATGCTGCAGGGGCTGTGGGAAAAGAGGAACACTGTCACACTGCTGGTGGGACTGCAAACTGGTTCAGCCACTCTAAAAAGCAGTATAGAGACTCCTCAAAAAATTAAGGATGGAACCACCTTATGACCCAGCTATTCCACTTCTGGGTATTTTCCCAAAAGTGCTAGACTCAGTTTATTATAGTGATGTGGCTTCATCAATATTTTTAGCAGCTCAATTTACTATAGCTAGATTATGGAACCAACCCAGATACCCCTCACTCAACGAGTGGATACAAAAACTTTGGTACATATATACAATGGAATACTCCTCGGCCATTAGAGAAGACGATATTATGGCTTTTGAAATCAAATGGATGGATGGAAAGAATTATGCTAAGTGAAGTATCCCAATCTCAGACACACAAGTGCCAAATGGTTTCTCTCATCTGTGGAAGCTAGAATACATCGGGAAGCAGTATGTTAGACAGCTAAGCTAATAATAACTTCAAATTGTATGATTCTTATCACAACAGGGAGATGACTCCCTAGGATACTTGGAGGCATAGGCTGGGGGACAGCGTAGGGGGAGGGCTTAGGAAGAACACCTGAGAGACTGGAGGGTGCTAA
>PVKS010046266.1:0-13381 GCA_004027875.1 Aplodontia rufa
GATGAGTAAAATCAGCTTAACCCAGAGATCTAAGGGTCGATTGTCTCCACTCATCTGTGGAGGTGGGGACTAGACCCTGGACAATGAGAAAGTTGATCTAGAAACATGAGTTAAATTCAGATAAGATGTAATGCTTTACAATTTAATACTATTTTTAGAGTTATAACGGGAAGGGGAAGGGAGGGATAAGGGAGGGTAATTGGGGGGGGGCACTCCTGGGGACATTTGCAATGTCCAGAATATATACACATCTTATACACATTTTATATTGTTTTGTTAAAATCTTGTAAGGTTGCTCAAAAATAAAAAAAATTTATAAAAAAAAAAGACTTTCCTTTTTAAAGTATTTTTTTTCTTTTGGTTTGCAGTGTGAAGAAACTGGTAATTCTGGAAAAATTATTCCCCTGGAAAGCTTTTTTCCTTCAAATTGCTACGACTGTTTTCAGAACCTGCATCTTTGTTCTCACCATTGGTGTAGGAGATTTTTTCCAGGGCAAATGAAGCAACATCTTTTGATGCTTCAAAACACCCCTTCATGCATACAAACTCGTGTTACACCAACATGGTTAGCCACACAAGCAGAACACTGGATTTGGCTCTGTGGTAAGGAAGCCCTACAGAACATCTTTGGTTCCCTGCAGCATCTATTGTCAAGTACTAGCGTAGACACTTGTAGCCTTGACTTTTATTCCATTTTAGTTCCTACTTTACGCCGAGTGAGAACAGAGGTGGCTTTAACCTATTTGTTAAATATATGCAAAGTCTATGTAAATCAAATAATGAAATGCAAAGGAGTGCAGCACAAAGCTGGGCAAAACAGCTGACTCAATCAATCCAGATGTCACTTCATTCATTAATGCCCTCTTCTTCCTGCCAGGGTGGCTGCTCCCATGGTTACCTTGAGCTTTCCCTGTAGTTAGCCGTCTCCCTGGTCAGCTCAGCCTTCGCCAAGACGTGCTCCATGGAACTTGAATTCCACAGCATGCGCATACACATCATGTGCAGGGAGGGAGGACTTCTCAAGAGCTTAATGTTTATTGTGACATCATACAGGGTATTCATATCCTAGGGTCACCGTAGCAAAGTACCCAAAACTAGGTGGTGTGACCACAGCAATTTATTGTTCAACACTTCGGGAAGCTGGAAGTCTGCAGTTCTGATTGCTTCTAGCCTCTGGCGTTTGCAGGAAGTTATTGGTGTCCTGGGCTGATGGTGATCACAGCTCCAGCCACAAGGCTATCTTCCTGTGTGTCTTCACATGATCATCTCTTATGCATTCGTCTTAAATTCCCCTCTTTGTAAGGGGACAATGGGTGCCATTGGGTGAGGGCTCACACTGATGACCCCATTTTAATTGGATTACCGTTTCCCAGTAATCAATCACACTTGGAGTGCTGAGAGCCGAAACGTCAGTGTGTCCTTTTCGATGGGGACACACTTCAGCCCACAGCAGTGCCGTCACCATTTTACCGTCACACTGAAGTGTGAAATGCTAAAGTGGGTAGCACTTGGAAACTCAGACCATAGGTTCTTTTCCCCATACACAGGTTGGTTTTGCCCAGTGTCAGCCAATGGATAAAATAAGAAGCCTGCAAAACTCTTTTGTTACTGGTTACAAAGAACATGTATAAGAGTCAATATAATTTATTTTATATCATTTTTGAGGAACTGGGGAAAAGTCCTTAAAGAGATATTTACTGTTATTATTGCCATAAACTATTATTTTCCACATGAGCAAGGTGCAGCTAATTATTTTAAGCAGTGATAGAAATTAAGAAAATCGGGCTGCCCTGATTGAGGAAATTTATTTTGAGGAATAAAATATAATTTTAAAGAAGAGGGTAATCTGTGTTGATAAGTATGAATCACAGCTATATATAGCATTTGAGTTTTGTTTTTCTTTTAGCATTTATTTCAATATACCTGAGACAGCAGATTGCATCAATGTTATTTATATTCCTCCATTAATCATCTCTTCCCTTTGCCTGGTTGCACATCTCTCCTCTTTCATGGCTGCATACGTGAGCTCTACTGTTTGGGCTTACACACAAGACTCGCTTTGGCCAGTGCTGTCAGTATTAGTGGGCATGAAATACACAGAGGGTTAAATTATGCTGCAGCTTGTTTTTGCTTTCTTGCATTACTGTTACTTGTTGTTTTGAGAACATGTTTTGGGTAGCTGCAGGTCTAGGGAGGATTAGAGACGCATGGATACAGTCTGAAGCTTGGAGTCCATCTGAGCAGAACCCAGTTTCAAGTCGGCCTTTCCACCTATGCATCAACAGCAAAGACATACTCCAGGCCTGTGCTATTGAGATTTTTCTGGTAAGAGCAATACATTATTTCCCAAAAATACTGATTGATAAACCTTGCTTATTGATTTGTGTCCTTTGCTATTTTGTGAGCTTCTTGGCAAATGCCTGTATTTTGTTCAATACTACTTTTCCTTAGCTTAGCTCTTGGATGTCACAGGTCCTCAAAAATATCTGATGTGTGAATAATGGAAGAGTGAATGATATTAATGGGCATCTGAGTTGAATGTAGGCAGCGTGTCTACTCTGAAAACTTAGGCAAAGATGTAGAACTGACATAGAATATTATTTTGGTCTTGGAGAAGGCATATACGTATTTTTAGGCCGAAGTCAGGAATTCATGCAGAGTCTCGTTCACTCATTGGCAGAGCCCTGGGTACTGGGCAGAACCAAACCCTTCGACCTGACTCTGAGTCAGCCAGATGGCAAAGACGAGGTGACTTTTCCATTTGTTTGATCCTGATGGAGGGAGGTCTCCTGCATAAGTAGCAAGCTGAATCTCCCTGTCCCCTTCCAACTGCCAGTGCAGGGAGTTCCTGCAAGCGATTTGCTTCTAGATCATGGCGCTCACTTCTGCTATCAATGATTAATAAGCAACATCTGTGTTCTAGAATTGTTATAATGTGCTGCAAATCCTTGATAAACAGCTATGATTGTACCACTGTATACTTCTATTTTCCAAAGTTTGTGTGGGCTCTCCAAAATGCTGCTAAAAGAGCTGGAGATTCTGGAAATTGTAAGAGTTTAAAGGTGAAGATGTCTACTTCCTCTGCTGTTCTTTGCTTCAGTGTCATCTGAAGTCCATGAATTACTCTGAGGGGTGTGTGTGTGTGTGTGTATGTGTGTGTGTTTGTGAGCTTGTGTTGGCTTAACTTTCCCTACATAATGTAGGATTCTGAGTTGAGAAAGCAGCTCGCAGCTCTAGATAAAGATGATTAAGGCAACAAATTTAATCAATAACCACTTTTATCTCAGCAACACACATTATTTTTCACCTTTAAAATTATTTGCATAAATATCTATTCTTAGTTAGCCTCACAGTCAATAAGGCCAAGTTGTCTGAACAGTCAAGAAAATACTAGAGAAGTAACAATTTTGAATGTCAAAAAATGCTATGGTCAAGACCGTGCAGTGTGACTTTGCTTGATTACAGAATACCACAAGGTCCCACAAGCCATCCTAATGTAATTTTTCACATCGATTCTGCTTTATCTTATCTCTTAGGAGAAAAACTTCAAATTAAATCCAAGCACATGATTGACAAGATAACTAATTATTTTCTCCGATGGAGAATAAATTGTATAATTTAATACCAAAATGCCTCAAGAAAAAATCCCGAATCTATAATGACAAATCTTTCATAACTGACTTAGTTCAATCTCTACATATTAGTAACCTCAAGCATGTATTAAGAACTTAATGATTTTGTTTATTTTAGAAGGTTTGTTATGCTTGAAAAGTCTGGAATAGTGATTGAGAGTCAACGAAGGGACAGCTTTAAAAGATGTTATTTGAAAGACATTCATTAACTAGCTAAAACAATAAATGTCTTCCTTACACATTTTTTTTAAAGAAAGAGAAAGAGAGAAAGAGAGAATTAATTTTATTTATTTTTTTTATCTGGGTTTTGCTTTTTTGACACATAGATGTGTACATGGTGATGGGGTTTGAACCTGGGTCCTCACTCATGCCAGGCAATTGCTCTAGCTCTGAGCCACTGCTCCGGCCCCTGTTCCTTACACATTTTAAGTCAAATTAGTGGATGTTCTGTTTAGGGAGGTCTGTTGGCTCTAATGGCCTCAGACCTGAGAACACACCTTGGTCTTGACCAAGATGTTCGAGAGCCCATTGGTAGTTAGTTGCCTTAGGGGGACTCTAAAATGGAGTTGTCCTACGTACGGGGAAGCTGCTGATTAGGAAATGAGAAACCAGGGGTGTGGACATGAGAACCTGGGCCAACCTGTGTGTGCGTGTCTTTCCTTGTGGCAGTGGATGCTGGAAGTACTGAGTTAGCCGTAGTGGAGTGTGAAATCCTGATATTTTGTTGAGCTTTTTTTTTTTTATCCTACTCTAATATGCATGACAATTTTTAAAAGTTTTAGCTATTTTTCCATGGGCTCAAGACTCAGGAAAGGCATTTTGTTGACCTAGGGACCCACTTTCTGTAACGGTGGACCCGGATGCACACCTGGCCTCACCGGTAAGGTGGACAGTGATTCCCAGGGCCAGGGATAAGCAATCCTTTTGGTGCTAAACACTGAAGAGAGGTGTGTGTGTGTGTGTGTGTGTGTGTGTGTCTGTCTGTATGTATGTATACTGAGTGATGTTGCCAATTTCTTTATAGGGGACTACATACCTTTAGAAAGCCATTTAAATGAATCTAGTAATACCTTACCCAGCTCAGTAATTACTCATGGATTTGTTAAATATAATCAAAATATCTGATGTGTAAATAACAACAGAGTGAATGATATTAATAGGTGACCGAGCTGAGTGCAGGGAACCTGTCTACTCTGACAACCTAAGTGAAGAGTTTAGAACCAACATAGCATATTGCTTTGGTTTTGGAGAAAGGATGCACATATTTTAGGCTGAAAGCAGGAATTCAAGCATTTGTGGCACTGGTGATATTAAAAATTCAGATCTGCTCTGAAGTGTATGTAAGAATTATTTTTTGTTTTCTTTGTTTTTATTTGTGCTCTTTCTTAAAAGGAAAACGGCTTTTCACGTAGCTCCCACATTTGATTCCATGTTTCTTTTATCCTAAAAAGAGATCTATGTTGAAATTTTTCTTTTATATTCTAGGCAAATTAACACTGTCATCAAATTACAAACAGAAACCAGAGGATTCTATTTTCCATTGGGATGGAAACCAAATGAAACTCCATCTTTGAACTGCAAGCATATAGCCTATGCTCGAAGAGACACCACCCACAGTCTTACTTTTTAAGCTCTTTCCCATTTCCTTATGGAGTACTTGACAGATCGTTATGGGGGGAGATTTGTATCCTTTTCTTACACTGTAAATGAGCGGTGCACTTCATGCAGTCCCTTTATGGGGGTTCTGTGCTTAACACAGCTCCAGACAACAAATCAGACGTGGAAATCTGAGCAAGCGTGGGAGGGGACCCGAAATGTAAACAGGAATCCCCAAAAGAGCTGAGAAAAGCCTTTGTGACTTTGTAAAAACTCTCAGACAGAGGCAGAGTCTGACACCTATACATGTTCATGATCCATTCGCAGGACAAATCTTGTTTCCTTGTTTCAGTGACAAATGCAAGAGATTGTGTTTTAATGAGCAATGAAACAGCAATGGTTGCTAACAGCACTGCTATTAGCGGCAAGACGACTGTTGTCATCAGTGCTATAATCTCACCTCACACGTGCTGTCTAGTTTATGTGCCACCGAGAGTCCCATAATTTCTTTTCTTAATTTATTTCTTTTAAAGAGAGAGAGGGACAGTGACAGAGACAGAAAGAGAGAATCAATTTTATTTAGTTTTTCATGTGGCTTCCATTGCTCTGACACTTTGTTGTGTACGAGGAGCTGGGGTTCGAATCTGTGTCCTTATGCGTGCCAGGCAAGCACCATAATCACTGAGCCACGGCTCCAGCACCCATAATTTATTTTAAATAAAAAATGTTGTTTCGCCAATAATCTTTAGACTTTCCCAATACTGGCCATCAAATCCAAACACTGAAAATTTCTACTTTCACAATACTGGAGCATCAGGTGGTGGTATTAATTACTTTAAAAAAGTGGGGAGAATGGTCAGTACCAAAGAATAAGAGAAGGTATTTCCTCCATTTTGCACCTTTTTTAAAAAATAAACTCACAAAAGTTTACTCCACCCAAAATGAGGGAGGAAGGGGCTCACAATCAATTAACAATTACTCTGGATGTAACGTTAGACGTTCCTTTGAATAACGCACACAGTACTCCAATTGCATTCGAGGTGCTAACCAGGAGCAGGTAGCGTAAGAGGCACCAGCAATGCCTGCTAACTGAGAGGATGCTGGTACTCGGAGATTTCACCCGGAGTTCTCGAGTTGGACAGCTAGCCGTGCCCCCAACACTGACCGTTCTGCTCGCGCTGCACCCCCGCCGCCAGCAGGTCTGGCTCCCCGAGGCTGATGTCGTTGAGCCTGGTCCCCAGGCACTCCATGCACAGGTGCTTGCACCACTCCTCAGCCTCCAGCTCTGCAAAAGAGCACAGGGACAGTCAGGAGGCCCCAGGGCAGGGGCGCGCTCCCCGAACCCAGAGTTCAACCAACAAGACAAACTCCATGCAGGAAGTGGGAAAAATCCCCACTGTTATTTCCTGTTTCTGACCTTACATTTTCAAGTTGTTTAAAATTACTCCATTGTGCTTTACCTTGTTCACAAATAATCGTCTGTGGATACTTTTTTCCTATGTAGCATGTTTTGGGTTGTTTTCATTTTTGGAGAACAATTACTTGGACAAATAGTTTAAATAATAAGACAAAAATAAATAACTAAATGATCAAAAAAGTGCCAGACTCGATAAAGCAAGTGAATGTGGTCCTGGCTGTGACTTGGATTTGTATGGGCTGAAGGTCTGACAACCAAGTCACTCTGAATCATAGTGAACCACAGATCAGACCAAGGATGCAATGGCTTTTCTTCTGTGAATCCAAAAAGTAGGTTATCCTTATTTTTTAAAAATTGTGTACAATGTGAGAAGTATCTTTCCTTTTTGGGAAATTTCAGGAATCTAGTCCACCGCTTAGATCAGTATGCGCTTTACTACCCTGACCTCCCCATTTCAGATTTTGTTTTCTATGCTATATCTTCTATCTACACCGAATCTTGTGGTGTTGAAAGCTTTCAGACTTCCATAAAAAGTAATGAGTGAGACTCTAACATAAGTCTTGAATGTGTGGCTGAGGGTTGGAGTCACTCCTGTACTCTATGTAAGATTGCTGGTCAACACATACATAATAGACCAGGCCATCCAGCTATTTTACCATGCAAATATTGCAAAATACTGATGCTCAATATTTTGGGGCAAGCTCCAAGACCACCGTACAGAGATTAGACCAGAACTTTTGCACTGATGCCTGTCCAGAGAAGTTTCTGACTTTTCCTTGTAGCATAAGTCTATCCAGGAACAGT
The DNA here is from genome assembly GCA_004027875.1 of Aplodontia rufa. Lineage (NCBI taxonomy): Eukaryota > Metazoa > Chordata > Mammalia > Rodentia > Aplodontiidae > Aplodontia > Aplodontia rufa. The sequence continues at coordinate 7,450 of PVKS010046266.1, forward strand.
GTAATATAGATTTCTGTCAAAGCTCTTGCTTTCTGTGCATGACATTCCAACCTTTGCCTTGACATTTTAAACTCCCCATGGAAAGTTATCTGTGACAGGTTTTCCTGACTCCAGGCATCTGAACATCAACAGCTCTCATCTAGGGCGACACCAATAGGCCTGGCTTCCTTCCTGAGTTTAATCACACAGCCTTAGCGTCAAAAATAGGTTGGATCAATGTGATATCAGGACAAATTCGTCATTTATTTTTAATTTTGTCAAGACCATGGCTAATACTGTTAAACAATAAAGCAGAAAAAGCATGCTCCTTCCACTACTATTTTAATAAAAATAATAGTTCCAACTTTCATTCTAATCACAAGTGGCACCATCTACACATTTCACAACTGTCCCTGGCTGGAGTGAGTTGCCATTGGCCAGAGTCAGAGTCAAGCAGATCCCATGAGAGCTGGCTCTTTGGCTCAGGAGAAGTCAGAGGCCTGGGAGGGCCTGCTTGGACATTTTCTCAGGAACCTGAGATACTCCTTTCCAACCACGAGGCCACTAATATAGCAACTGTGCACTTGCTGATGCACATGGCTTCCTCAATTAAAAAAAGCACAAATCTTTTTTTTTTCTTTTTTTGGTAGGGGAAGAATGCTGGACTACATAAAAAATTACAGAAACAAATAATAGCAAATATCAAAAGCCATTTCTCTTGGATATAATAGTTTTAATTTACAAAATTTGTAAAGTTTTGGAAGGTTTTCTAACAATAAACTGAAATCTTACAGGCTATGCCCATTTACATGCTGTGTATCTAGAAATCTCTGAAATTTTCTAGAAGGGAGACAATATGATTATATTTATTCATTTTCATTCTTAATGTTTTGAAGTTTTCTCAGAACTCTACTATTAAAATTCTTAATTAAAATCACATGCAATTAACATCTCATTTAATTGCTTTACCTAGTAGTGTTTTCAGTTCTCCACAAATGGAGACAAAACTAATATGCTATTTGGGGTAAAAATAAGAATGTTAATATGCCAAGTGCCTTGGTGCCAATGTTCCCTGTAGCTGGTAATTTAGTGGATGCCTAGAGGTTCAAGAATTATATCACTCAGGGGCTGGAGCAGTGGCTCGGCGGTTATACTGCTTGCCTAGCATGTGCAAGTACATGGGTTCAAACCCCAGCACCCATGTACACAACTAAGTGTCAGAGCAACGAAAGCCAAGTGAAAAAATCAATAAAAATTGATTCTCTCTCTCTCTCTCTCTCTTTCTCTCTCACTGTTCTTCTCTCTTAAAAAAGTAAAAGAATATCACTCAGTCATTTTCTATTCACTTCTTTGTCCTAGGATTTAATGAGACAAAAAGGCCATCAGGGAGTAGAGGGCTTCTGTGAACTGGAGCTGACTCTCAAGTAGAGCTGAATGCTAGATGCAGAATTTCTATAAGGACAGGAAGCCAGGGAGGTGCCCCATCGCAGCAGGGAGAGGCGTCCTTGGGCTTCCAGCCGGTAGGCAGTCTTCTGCAGCCAGGCTTAGCAATTATAGTGCCTCAGTATTTTGGCAGTGCAGTAGCATATAAGAATAGAAAGATCCAGAGTAGTGACAATTGAGTACATACAGTTACCATAAGGACCTGACTGTGAACTACTTTAGAGAGAGGAAGAATCTGTGAGCGAGCTCTGTGCATTGCAGATGTCACCAAGGGTGGGATGGGAAGGTGGATTTGGTATGTGATGCTAGCCTGGCCAGCTGGGAAGAGCAGCTGTGGCAAAGGCTCAGATCAGGGACCTGCAGGCCAGCAGCTAGAGGATGGGTGTGCATGGATATGTGCTTTTGTGTGTGGGTGAGCGTGCACGTGGGTAAGTGTGTTCATGTATTTGTGAATGTGCATCTGCGTGTGTGTGTGTACCGGGAGGGAGGGAGGGAGCACTGAGGACCAAGGATAGGCAGAGGTGGGAAGGCATTTGCAGGGCAGAGAACATGGCATTTCTAACAGCCAGGAGAGCTCCGAGTTCCCCTAGGAAACCCGGGGAAAGAGCACTCAGTCCAGTCCTCTCGAGATGTGTTAGTGTTTGGTTCAATTCGATCAGTCCCAAAACTTACTCTTGAAAGTATTAACCTTTCAGTGAGCAAAGCTGCTCTAACAGTGCTGTGGTAGATAAGTAGAACTTGTTTGAGTGTTATACAAGGCTTTGGTTTCTTTATTCTGTTTTTGATAGTCACCTTTCAAGAAATTACACGCATGCTTTTCATTTGCTCTGTGTATTGAATCTTTTAGTCTTCAATTGCATGTTAATTCATTTTGTCCCATCGTTATTTATCTAGTGCTTTTCTGAGGTATCTTTCACCTTTCACATTTATATGTATATGTATATGTGTGTGTGTGTGTTTATATATATATTGCAGTGCTGGAAATCAAACCCGTTCTTCGTGTATGTTAGGTAAGTGCTGTACTACTGAGCTAGACTCTAACCTCTAATGATTTTTTAGAGCCGAGATTACTTGTAAATAAACGCAAGTCCTACAGACCAAGTGCCTTTTGTCCTATGTTTTACATTTCAAACCTCTTGGTTTGAAATGTAAATAATTATTTACATTTCAAATAATTTACATACACATGGTATGTAAATAATTTTTAAGACATTAAAATAGTCCATTAAGTTCTGTATGTTTTTCTTTTCATAACAGAAGTGCTTCTTTTAGTAAGATGTCTTGTCCAATAGCTTGTGGCTAGGTTCAAGTTCTTAATTACCTACAACAGAAGCCCAAATAATGTTTTCTTTATGATTAGGATTAAATGGATAAATTTGGTAATTTCAAAAAAAAATTTGAAATCTGTGTGGGGAAAGCAAGGAAAATGGAGAGGAAAAACAAAATTAAATAGTGAAAAGGTGGCAAATGGGTTTATTGATTGGAGGCCAGTGATGATCGGGGACAGTAAAGTCAGAAATTTATATTTCAACAGGGGCTTCCTCTCTGGGTTTCAGTTTCTTTCCATCTCCCCCAGAGAACGCTGGGGTTAGCTAGACTGCATCCATTTGAATAAGAAAGAGGTCTTTACATAAAAGGCCCTTAATAAATGCCTACTGACTACATGATTCGATTCAAGCTTTATTGCTCTCACTAAATCTGGGCCTTAGGATGACATTAAAGTTAAATGATCTAAAATGAGCTATATTTGAAAATCAAGTGAAGGCTACCAGCCAAAATCATGTATCAGAATGTAGACTACTGTGTCACTTTGCTGCTTTTTCTAAGATACAGCCAGAGTAGTTTTGTGTAGGAATACAAATCATCATGACCAGTCCTCGTTGGACTTAGCTTTTATTGATAATCTCAGGAAAATATACGTAAAATACCCTTGCTTTGTCTTCGGCATAACCAGCAATTCTTAGCTCTAATTCTTATCATCTGTGCAGCTCTGCTTTGATTTGGTGAATAAGGTTGCTATAGGGTTTATTAAAGTATTTAATACATTTTTTTTCTGCACAGTAAAGAAATTCCACTTCCTATAGACTGCTTGGGGAATATGAAGATTCCTCTAACTGTCATGTAGCAGAGTAGAGCTTTTCGAACATGGGGACACCTTGATGGTTGTCTCCTTGCAAGCTGGCAGTTCCTGGTCACTTCACTTTTTCTGCAGTAGAAAGATGGAAGTAAGTTAAAATCTGAGCTCTTGCTTCGGCAGACATGAAATATCTCTGTTTAGCCCACAGGAAAAGAGCTTTTTCCTTGAAGTCAGATTTGTAGGACTGATCAGTTCAGAGATGGGACAATAATTAGCATTTTTTTGTAAGGAGGAAATTCTGGCTTTCCTTCTGAAGCATGTCCCTCATGTGCTCTCCTGTGCAGAACTCACGCACACCTAGTCCTCCTTCAGAATTTGGTTCAGATGTGACCTTGGTTTACCTTCTCAGACCCAGGTTTGGATGTGATGGTGTTCCTCTACATCCTGTAGTTTCCTAGAATCCTTCTATATCACTAAGTTGTTTTCTGCCTTCCTCAATTTGTGTGCTTCAAGATATTGGAATGCAGGAGACTTATTTGATATGATCCCTTAAGAGCCTGAATATGGAAACTAATAAATAAATGTGGAACAAGTAAGTAAATGCGATTTGCAGGTAATTTCCCCAAATTAGAGACAAATTCTAGAACTTGGGGAGTAGTCTCTTATTGTAAGCTTTGTGGTCTGTGTTGATCTCCATTATACAGAGCTTAGAACTCCGGTGTTCACCCCTGGTTTATCTAGGTAAAGAGCTCTTCACTGATGCAGGAGAGGGAGCACTATAAAACAGGATTTTCCACTGAACTTCATCGGTGACAAGGTTTCCTTTTGATCAATCTTTTAGCCACCTGATCAGGTTTATTTAAATCAACACGCAAGTCTTGTATACAATCTCTTTGTCTTTATATGTAATGAACACCAGATCAAAATTTTATTTTCTAGATAGATAAGTCAGTGAAAGCTTAAAAAGTCAATCAGGAGCCAAGGAAATAACTAACTAACTAAATGTATTCCATCCTTTATGAAGATAATTGTAACTTATTTTCATTGATTTAACAGCAGGTTGATAGATCAAAGTGTTTGGAATCAATATAGAAAATCTCATTCTTCTATTTTTCTCCTGCTGTGAATTGGAGGAGAGAGGTTCAGCTTCTAGATATGACCTAATGGAAAATTGCCCCTGCCTATTTTCTGAAGTAACAAATGACAAATAGCAGCCATTGACAGAGCAATCAAATGTGCCGTCCTTCTGCCTGACAAGAGTTCATTGCAAAATGCTTTAATGTGGAGGTTAGTAAATGACACAAGAGTTTAAAACAACTTAGAGGAAATAAGAGCAGAAGTCAGCACATGTAAGTGTTCTGAAAGTGAACTGAGCATGCACGCACTGTGGAGATGGAATAGCGTGTCTAACGTCACAGGAAAGCCAAAGGCTTTCTGCAGCGATTTGGAAGTGCTGTGCAGGGGGACAGCACTGAGGTGGACACTTTCCATCTGTGGAACTCTGAAGAGTAGAACATTGGATCCACAAGGTCTGGGGTTCTCACAAGAACACAGGGATCAAGCAGGGAACTTTTTGAGGACGTGGTGCTGGGAAGAGCTTTCATCTCAGTCCTGTGCCAACAGGACCCAGAAGGCAAAGCCATTCTGTGCAGTTGTCACCAAGTGTTAGGGAGGGGTGGGCAAGCAAGAAGATTGAAAGCCATTTGTTGGAATGAACATTTTGCCACTGGCATGGGTATGTAAGTTACAGTCCAAAATGGCACAGAGTTCTTATAGCATCTCTATCCAGCCAAATTCATTCCAAAAATGTTTTGAAGATGGCTCACGTTGAGTATGAAACTAAATTTGGTCAACAAGCCCAAAGAGTCTGAGGAGCATTTATCCCCAGACCCTTGAGAAAGGAGCACAGACTTGTTGACCCCGACTTGTGCCTGATGGGAGTGACGTTGAACGTTAGGTCTCTTAGAACCTCCAGATAATGAATTTGTGTGGCTGTCAGCAGTTGGGTATGGTATTTGTTACATCAGCAATTGAAAACACAGCAAACATAAAAGCCAGATAGTCCATTCCTTTCTAATAGGGAAGCCCGCAAGCAAGGAGATTAATTTAACAGGTGTAATCTACAAACAAAAAAAAAAAAAAAAAAAGGAGACACATCAGAAATGGGGCGGGAAGAGACCCGCTGGAAGCTCAAGAAAGTGGGGAGTTAGGAATTCACTGATAATGAACATCAAAGCAGAACAAGTTCAAGACACACAATGCTGAACTGGAGAAGGTCAGCCAAGAAGAAGTGCAGGGAGACAGAGGAGCAAAGTTGGTGAGGGGTCGAGGGAGAGGGAGAGCAGCCTCCAGGACAGTGAGTCCTCCTGCCCCCTGGAAACTCCAGGGGTGTGAGCACATGACGCTCCAGAAAGGGGGTTCCAGGGCACAGGG
>PVKS010046267.1:0-13383 GCA_004027875.1 Aplodontia rufa
AGTAAATTGAGCTGCTATGAACATAGATATTGCTGTGTGACTATAATGTGCTGATTCTAAATCCCCTGGAAAGATACCCAGGAGTGGAATAGCAGGATCATATGGTGGGCTCATCCCTAATTTTTTAAGGATTCTCCACACTGCTTTCCAGAGGGCCTGTACCAGTCTGCAGCTCCACCAACAGTGTGTTAGTGTGCCTATCTCTCCACAGCCCCTCTAGCATCTATTACTGTTTATTTGTGTGATCTTTTATTTGCCAGAATATAGAAGCCCACTCCCCTTACATCCTCTGAATAATCCACAGGAGGCTGGGATGAAATACACATAAATTCTGCTTCTCAGAGCAGTCAGTGGGACCTCTGCTGTTTAATTCAAAACTTTCTTTAGCCAAGAATGACCAATTTTTATGACATAAGAAATTCTGTGTCAGGAATTTCAGGGTGCACACATACTCCACGTTATGCTTTTAGTTCTGAAGGCACTGCACATTTTTATTTACACATGTTCTTTAAAAAGTGTTTCTCTGGTTAGCACATTCCACTGGTTTTAAAAATCAATAACTCGCTTGTGTTTTAGAGTTGGGAAAAACAGTAAGTCTCATTACAAGTTACACAGTAATAGGTGGAAAAATTCTGGTTAAGTCTCTTAATTGCTGGTTTCCAACAATTTACTTTGCCATTAACTAACCTTGTAATTTTGGGTAATTCCTTCTGATCTCAGGTTAAACATGTTCACCTGTGAAATCCTTTCCTGGACTGAATGCCCCGTTTCGGTTTCTATAAATACATCTATTTCCCCCATTCTCTTGAAATTGCCCATCTTAACCTTTGGAGCTGATAGTCCTTTACCTTTTATGTGTTCTCACTCTTTTTCTCTATGACACACATATACATACACCCAGCAACCTGTGTTGTGTAAGACAGTAGCCAGCAAGCATTTAAAATGTAGCTAATCCCCAATAAGATATTTCAGTACAAAATACACACGAGATGTTAAAAGACTATAGGAAAAAATGGAAACTATTCCATATATAACTTTATATATTGGTTGCATGTTGAAATGACAATATTTTAAAATATTCGGTTAAATAAAATATATATGTAAAATTAATTTCATCTTTTTTTCCCTTTTTTGATGTGGCTACTATAAAATTTTAAATTACATGGCTCAGGTTTTATGTCTATTGGACAAGAGCTGGTCTATACTACAGGTTCTAGGGAAGGACCTTTGTCTTTTCCACTTGCATGGAATTCCTTTTCCCAAGTAGTACATCTAGTGCCTAGTAACTATACAATCAATATGTGCTTATTAATGAAGTCTCTAAATCTCTCTGTACATGCATTTGTCTATTTCTACAGTGGAGATGGTGCCTCCATTTATAATACAAGATAATTATGATAAAAAAGAAACTTATTACTCACTTTGAAAGATTAAAAAATGAATATTACTGTTTTTGTTGAAGGGTATGGGATTAATTTTGATCCCTTACACAATCATTGTATTCCTAAATAATTCTTTAAATTATAATGTAAAAATGCTACAAATTAAATAGAGAGAGATGTTGAGAGGGAACAACTTGAGTGGGAAAAATTGTCAAAACAACCAAAGGAAAGCTGAGGTAGAACCACAATCAATGGGAAGGGAAATGGAACCTTCAAACGTGTGATAAACACCTTCATTTCAATTTTAAAAGCAGAAGGCTCATGGTGCTGACGGATTCCAGTGCTAGTGGAAACAATGCAAGTTTATACAAGAGAGGAAGTCTTTTTCCAAACTTGATCACTTGCCAAATACATAAAAAGTGTAAATAAAATGTTGATCACCAAAATAACTCAGCGAGTGACATCCAGGCACAATACCCAGTTCTTTCATGAAATGGACCTCCAGGACACAACAGACTTCATGAAGGTAGGTGAAGAGTCAGGTAGGTACACAGGATTCCATCCACTTCACTTTTCCTTCCCTATCTTTAATTCCCACTTCCACATTCCCACTGAAAGAACCAAATCACTGCTGACCTCAGTGCTGAGACAAATAAGAGATATGAGAAAGAGAAAGCAAGCCAGTCATACTGTTGTATCCACCAAATATGAAAGCTGAATGTCTGTGGAGATGTGGGTGCCTGGAACACAAGGAGGAAGAAAAGCAGAAGGTCAGACACTAATCTGACCAGGACCATTTCACAGACCTGTAAAAATATACTTGTCTTTGTTGAGGGATTTTTAAAGTATTGTAAGAATTTCTTTTAAACCAGCAAGTACCAAAACACAAAATCCTTACCCTTGAGGTTGACATGCAAACCCGACCAGGCAACTCTCTATGCACCAATTTCCTATGACAAGAAAGACAGGTCATCCCACAACCTGGGAAGGGGGGTGGTGTGTGAGGAAACTGGAGAACAGAGGGTGTGAACCAGAATTTGGACAGAGAAAGCAAGACAGATTTTCTGGAAGGGGAAAGCAGCACAAGCAGCCAGACTACATGCTGCCCTTGTGGTAGAAGTCACATAATCCCAGTGATAGAACAACTCTGAATCTGTTTTATCAGCCCATTATTTAAAACTAGCTCAGTTCTCAGGCCTCTGTCAACTTCTCTGTCCACCAGGGGAAAAAAAAATATCTGTGCATAAGAAAAAAAAATACGGGGAAGAAATTACAGAAGTCACTCATGTACACCAGTTACAATGATGTGGGTGGTGAAGCTTCAAGAACCTAGTTTGGGAGCGGAGGGGAGGGAAGAAACAAAAACCACATCCATTCGTCGCTCAGCTGAGATCTCAGCAGAACAAGTGTCAACGCTTTTAAAGGGCACGGTGTGTTTCAGCCGCAAAACGTACAGGCTGGCAAGGCAGGCTGGGGGCTGCTTACCCGGAAGCAGGCCGGGGGTGGAGTGGGGAACACCCCAGAATCACCGACGGCGATCGCGTCCCCCACCACGCCTTCCCTCGCTCCCGCCCGCCACAGGAAAGGTGCGCCAGGTGTCAAAATCGCTGCAGGACCAAGTCCCGGGAGGCAGGTGGGCAGCGCCCTTCGCCTCGGCCAGGACCCGGAGACCCAAAAGCCCGCGGAGGGGAAGGTTTAAAAGTCGAGGCAAAAACAGCACAAACGACGTAAAGACACGTTACCTTGTTCATCCCATTCCCCATGGTGGCTGAATGCGAACTCTAGCACCCTTGGCAATGTGGTCGCAGGCTCACTAAGGGCACATTAAGACAGGAGGGAGGAGCAGGTGGGGCGGGCCGGCCGGGGCAGCTGAGGCGCTCGGGAGGGAGGTAGTGCTCGCGGTATAAACAACAATAACAATGACTGTCATCCGGGACGGCCCAGATACCCGGTGCGCGCTAGGGACCTGGCATGGATGGCAGGGCTTTCCGCTCAGGCGCCCCGGAACTTCCCGGCGCAAGCAGGGTAGAAGAACCCGCGCCTTTGCCGGGAAATGGTCTCGCTTTGCGGGTCCCCGCCCCCCGAGCGCACCCGGCGGGCCGAGCGCGCTCCCCGCCCGCGCGGACCCTGGGACTTGTAGTCGGATTCCCGGCGGCCGCGCCCCGCCCGCCCCCGCCGACCGCGGCGGCTCTGCGGCCGCGCAGGAGGAGCCCGGGAGAGAGCTCGGCTGCGGCCGCGCAGAGCCCAGCGCGCAAGCGCTCCGGGTGACCTGGGGTCAGAGGTGATGGGAGACGCGCAGGCGCCGCCTTGAGCTGCTGGTTGCGGCGCGTTAGGAAGTCGACTGTGTGGGTCTCCAAATCCCCCCTGGCCTTTTCCCCTGGGACGCCTGGGGGGCGGGGCGGTCCGGTTACCAGCAGTCTAGGCCTTGCCGAGCCTGCCTCGGTGAATCAGGTGCTAATCAGAGCCCTGGTCTTCGGGGCTCCCCTGTCTGGGTTTTCTGAGTGTGGGACAGATTTAGGCCGGGGCATTCCTGCGGCCATGCCCCACCCACCGACACCGAGAAGGCTCGCCCGCTGGGGTGAGGTGTGCTAGGTGACTCACCCATGGGGAGGCCTGACCTCCCTGTTTGGGAGAGCAGAGGGCCAGGTCTGACCTTGTACCTCTAGGCGTTAAAAGTGGTCCTTTCATCGTTACAAAGTGGCTGTTGTAGGCGCCTAGGTGTGTTGATGGTTGCTCCCGGAAAGCCCCATCCTTGCTGAAGAACACAGTAATGTCTGCATTGTGGTTTTGTCTGGAGTGGTTTCTAAACTGTAAAAGAATTGTTTGGGTATTTTATATCCTTACTAAATTATTAACTTAAGTTCCTTTCTGGGCAAAGAATTCTTAAGCCAGGGGTTTCTGAGTTTCATTTTTGTGACCTTAGCAATGACCTATACACATCGCAGGTACTTAATATTTGTTGATTGCGCACTAGCATCAAGCTGATGTGGCTCATTGCTAACTCATTTCATCGGCTCCTCCTTGCTCATGGAATTGCACACACACACTGATCTTTCGTGTGTTTCTTAGACCTGTCAGGTTTGATACTACCTGAGGACGTATGCTTGGCAGTACTCACTACCCAGATATCTTAGTCTGCAGATATTTGTGTAGCAGTCTCATGTCTTTGAGGTCTTAGCCCAAATGTTATCTCCTCCAAGAGGCTTTTTCTGTCCACTCAGTTTAAAGGTGAACCTCCATTTATTATCACAGTACTCTATATATTATTTTCTTCATAGCCTAACATGATTAGAAATGATCATATTTATTTGCTTTTTACCTGTCACTAGCACAAAATAGGGAGTAGTAAATATTTATCATAATGCTGTGGTGGGCTGAAAAAACAGAAGTGAAGTTTTGAAGAATGCTAACATTTTTTAGAAGAACCTCCAGGCACCACCTGCTATTTCTCTTTATTTCACTACATCTCTGGGCAGCCAAAGGTACCAGAACTCCATTCAGTGTGCCCTGACTCTGTGTGTATGTGTGTAGTTTCCTGTAGGCCAGATGGTACCCAGACCAGGCAGTGCACTTTCTGCTCCTTGCTCTAAGACTGTACCTTTCCAGTCATCTTCACTTCGTGTTTTCCCACCTGCCCACCCCAGTCAGCTGAACAGCTTGCCTCTATGTCCTCTGCACCACACCATTATTGTGTATTTTTACTGTCCTTCTGCTTAGGGATAGCACTGCATGGTTAGTGGACTACCCAGAGAATCCCAACCTCTGTTCCTAATGCTCAGTGTAATCTTGGGCAAGATGATCAATTTTTTTGAGGCAGCTTTTTCAGTCTTAAACTGAGAGCATTGACTTGTGAACTTTTGAAGGTTCTATCCAGCAGTCAGTCAACTGCTTTTATTTCCCTTCACTCTCCTTAGGTTGTTGTTTCCAATAGACAGATGAACTTTTCAGAGTATAACCAGTATTTGAGGTGGCATTTGCCCATAAATGACAAATCCATACCCAATGTTTCTTCTGCCATTTATTTGTAACATTTTTCTTTTACTCATATGCATCTGATGAAACTGTTTCTCCAGCTCAGATCACCTGCTTGACAGTTCCTCAAAAACCTTTCTCCTAACAGTCAAAATCAGTACTCAGGGTGGGTCCAGTGGCTCATAATCCCAGTGACTCAGGAGGGTGAGGCAGGAGGATTGCAAATTGCCAGCCTTAGCAATTTAGTGAAGCCTTGTCTCAAAAATTAAAAAAAAATAAAAAATAAAAAGGGCCAGGGATGTGGCTTAGTGATAAAGTTCCTCTGGGTTTAATTTCTGGTACCAAAATAGCTAAATGAATAAATACATAATATCAGTATGGCTGCATTCAGCATGGCTCTAGAGCTCATCCCAAATGCTCAAATTTTTCGTTTTAGTCAAGTGGGAAAAGATGAGATGATTAACACTAGAAATTTGAAGAGTCAGATTTTTTAATTTATACTTTATTTTTAAATTTAATCTTAATTTATTCTTTATTTTTGAAGTGTTCTTTCTCAAGAGACTCTCTAAACTCCCATTTTACCCCAGAGCCCTGCTCCACCTCTCTTCATCATAACACAATGATTATAAATTTTTTATATTTTGCAATTCTAAGAATTTACACTCTTTAACTAATGATTATGGAAAGAAGGGAAGGAAGGAAACTGCTAAACAAAGTATATTTCATTTCCAAAGTAGAATCTGTTAATTCATTTATATTTTTCATAAAAAATTTAAAGTGTCACTTCCACTCCATGTACAGTTTTTATTTTCCCTTTCCTTCCTGTCCTCTTCCCCTTTGTGATCACTGCCAACATCATAAATATGGGCAATAACTCCCAAACAAAAGTGAAGCAATAAACCATGATCTGCAAGTCATGTGGAACAGCTGGGTCCCCACTTACACATGGTTAAGGATAACTGATTAGTGGTATATTTAGTGAGCAATAACTTTGAACTTTAAGGCAGAGATATGTAAAAGCCCACAAGCAAAAGTTGAACCATTTAGCCAAATTATTGTAGATGTTAGTGATGATTTCAGAAAATTGAGATAAACCTTTACCGAAGTGAGAAGTAATTTTGCAGTCTTCCATAGTCTTTGAACATACTGTAATCCACGGATTCTCAACTTCAGTACTACTGACATTTGGGGTTGGGTGAATTTTGATTGTTGGGAACTGCTCTGTGCACCATAGGATGGCTTCTATTCACTTCATTCCAGTAGCACCCCATTGGTTATGATAATCAGCAATATCTCCAACCCTTAAGGAGCAAAGTACTCCCACAACTATCATCTGTATGATAGGCTTCAGGGATGAGATCTTATGGATGAAATATATTTTCCCCATTTCAAAAACCAGTTAAATCTACCCTAATATATCATGTTCACTCCCTGTAGAATTCTTAGGCCACTTTATTAAACAAGAACAAATTAAGAACAAAAAGCTACTATAATTGGCCATTTAAATACACAGCCACAATTTTTTCTATGATCTTGGGTAGGAAGAAGGAATAAAAACGTGAAACATATTAAATAAGCTGGACTCAGTCAAGAGTCGAATGTTTTCTCTCATATTGGAAAATGAGGGGAGGGGTATCATGAAAATAGAAGGGAGATTTTTCAGTAGAGTAGAGGCAGGGAGAAAGAGGACATGGGGAACTGCTAGAGAATGAAACCTAGTAAATTATGCTATGTCCAGCTATGAATATTCCACAAAGAATCCTGCTTTTATATATAAGTATAATACAGTAATTAAAATGATGATGATGATGATAACATGGCTCTAGAAGGTCTACATATCCAGAGCGCATCTCAAATTTTTCTTTTTAGTTAAAAGAGAAAAGAGGAGATGATTAACACCAGAAGTTGAGTCAGATTCTTAAATTTATATTTTAGTTTTAAATTCAGTCTTAATTATTCTTTATTTTTTAGGCATTCATTCTCAAGAGGCTCTCTCTCTTCATTCCCTTCCATTCTAACCCTAGCCCAACCCTCCTATCTTCACTGTGACACAATAATGATACAATAGAATAGAGCAAAAACATCACAGGGAGGGAGGAGGAGAGGGAAAGAGGAGGAACTGGGGAATGAAACTGATCAAATTATGTTATGTGCACGTATGAGTATGGCATAAAGAACCCCCTATTGCATGTAATTATAATGCACTAATAAAAGTAGCAGTGACAAGGAAATTACAATCAATACATTTAATTAAAAGTATTAATTTAATGATGAAAAATGTTATGGGGATATATTATAGATCATTAAAAACACTAAATTTTAATCTTTTTTTTTTAAGGGAGAGGGACAGTGAAAGAGATAGAAAAACAGAATCAATTTTACTTAGTTTTTCATGTGGCTTTCCTTGCTCGGACACTTGGTTGTGTATGTATGTGGTGCTGGGGTTTGAAAACTCATACTCAAACATGCCAGGCAAGTGCCATAACCGCTAAGCCACTGCTCCAGCCCCAATGTCAGGGATTTTAACCTTATGTAACTCACTTTTAAATATTTAGTAATAATTATGTTTACATTATTTTATACCTCACCTTACTCAATCATTTCACTTTTTAAAAATTTAGTGAATTAAAATACTGTCATTCTGTTACTTCATAAACAACAATTGAATTTACAATATCTTAATACTTGAATTAGGGCATGGAATGAAACCCTGGGTTGACTGTGTGCAATTGATTGTGTGTCACTCATTGTCACAGAGTTTTCTTATGACTCTCCCTCAAAACCATCCATATTCTTCAATAATTTTCATGAATAGCACTTACTCTAATTGGACAAAAATGAATTAAAATAAAAAACCAAGAAGTTAAAATGAGGAGCTCATCTAGTTAAAGCATGACTTGAATGGAAAAGCAAGTTAGATTTATGCTATTGTGTATGTGCAAATGTGCCGCATGAATCCTGCTTTTATATATAATTATAATATACTTATTAAAATAATAACAATGGAAGAGAAATCAGTGGAGAAGAGCAAATGCATCAGGGGAGAGAGGATATTTGCCCTAACTTAAATATCAAGATATTGTAAATTCAACTGTTGTTTATATAGTAAGTGAGCATGGTAATATTTTAATTCACTAAAATTCTTTAAAAGGAAAGGTACTTGGTAAGGAGATGGAGTAAATTTTGTGCATGAATAAATATGAAATAACAGATCCCACTATTATGTGTAATTATAATGCACCAATCAAAAATCAATTAATAAAAGGAAAGCTAGTTCCCAGTGAATGTGGAAAGAAGAAACAAGGTGGAATCAAGAACTACAGAAACAAAGGCACAAAACATTTTCTCTTTCTCTAGCATTTTCTAGAGAGAAGATACTCAGTTGACTTCTTAATTTTTCTGGGCCTGACCATGAAGCTGGTCCCTGTATGTGTGCCCTCAACCTTTAAAACGCCATTAAAAGGCCACCAATTTCCAGGCCTCTAAGCTGTCATATGCACTTGGCTTCCACCTGTCAGTTTAGAAGCTTAGGGAGCTCAGATCATATGGCACAGATATCTAGAGAGTAGGGGAACAGGGAAGATGAGCAAGCAGAATAGATATCCAGGTAAGTAGGGCAGAGAGATAGTGTGAGAAAATCTGGGGACAGGTAAGAGAAGAAGTATAGACAACCATTTAGTTGACAGTCAATGACGTCTGTCAACATGTAGAGTTCCTGGGAGAGTTCACAGATTCTTGAGGGAATGAAAACATGAGGCAGATTTTAAAAGTGTCATAAGTTGGTCACAGGGGCACATGCCTATAATCCCAGTGACCTCAGGGTCCAAGACAGGAGGATTTCAAGTTCTAGGTTAATCTCAACAACTTAGAAAGACACTCAGCAACTTAGCAAGACCCTGACTCAAAAAATAAAAATAAAATGGACTGAGTAGGTACAATGGACTGAGTATGTAGCTCAGTGGTAAAGCACCCATGGATATAAAAAACCAGTACCAAACACAAAAGAAAGAAAAAGAAAGAAAGAAATCAGTGTCATGAGCTGTTGATCCTAACACTGAATGGAAAGTGATATGCTCATCACCCTACTTGTTGTAACAAGTGTACCTGTGTATTGTCACTATAACCAGCTTTTTTGGGGAAAAAGAAAAACCAAAAAACAGCTTACTGAAGAAAGGGACCTGGTTTTGTTGTAGGAGCTTAAACCTAGGGCCTCATACCTGCTAAGCACATTCTTTTCCTTTAAGTCTTACCCTCAGCCCTAGGGACAAGTTATCTATCTTATCATCCAGCATCTAATGTAGTTCCTAACACATGAGAAATTAGTTAAATGCTTATTAAGGAAAGAAACACAGCTGAGAGGTTATTGAATTTATCTGGGTCTGAAGCTCACAGAAATTCAAGCTTTTATATGCCAGGTACTCTGTCAACTTTGCAGCTCCCTGTCTTTTCTTTGTTAGAGCAATGTTGTTTCCATGTGGATGGCTCTGTGATCTCAGAGTGAAACTGATACAGGACATACTCAACAGAGAAAAGAGAGAGCAGGGATGCATGGAGAAAGATTGCTTTTGCAAAAGATACTTTCACATATTGCTGGAATCTGCTGCTTTTTCAGTGTTAGCTGTCGATGTAGCTGTAGATGGCAGAATCCAGTACTTTCTGTGGCTCTGCTCCTTAGCATCATGTTCTTTGAGATTTGATTAAGAAACCATGGCTGATTTATGCACATCCATCTTGTGAATTGCCTGTGGTTATTTTTCTTGTCTAGAATGGTTTGACATGATCCATATTCTTCCTTCTCTCTGCCAACAAAAGTCTCCCCAAGGCAACAAAGTATACCCTTGAAACTTTTTGTGGTTTAAAAATACAAAACAATTCCCATCCCCACAAAAAAAAAGTTTTTCGTGGTTGATGACTGATGACACCAGCTCCAAACAACTAACAAAATTGGAATTACTAATATCTTTTTAGCCTTTGTAGAACGGTCGTCCTTTCCTTGGCATCTGACAAGACTGATATAATATCCAACTTGAGCCTTGCTTGCTCACCCTAACATACCTGGGCATAAGGAGACACACCCAGGAGCCCTTACCAGTTGTCTTCTATTTAGTACTCTAGCCACATCTCCAATTTTCATAAAATCCTATTCAAAGTGAATATGTGGACTGCAATCCAGGAGAAGAGTTGAATATCTCCTAAGTGTCCTTGGTCAGAGGTTGCTGTCCTTCTATACTTTCTGCACCTGCACAGCTAGTCTCCCTCTGCCAGGCTCACTTCTGCTTCTTCAAATGCCTGCAGAGACCAGGGGGCAGCCCAGAAGTCAAGACAGCAAGGGAAGCTCCAGCTCAGAACAACGATCGGTCAAGGTGAGCCCTGCTCAGAGATTCATCTATTTACTGAGTTACTTTGGAGTTCTTTCCTAGAGGAGGGCTTATTGTTGGTTTTTGCTTGTTTTTGTTATTCACTTTTCTACATGAAACCAAAATTGAATTGGAACTGAAGACACTAAAAAATGTCTGGATAGGGGCTGGAGGGAGCAGGGGATTTCCTGAGAGAATGGAATGTCCCAAGAGAAACTTCAATACCCGTGAGAGGGGAAGTCCATTTCATATGATGTAACACTGATATTATTGAGCACTCTGTTAGGTTTTATGTTTGTTAATAGTTATCATTTTTTTTCAATTAGTTATTCATCATTAAAATCCTGTGAATTATCAGAAAATCATCACACAAGTGCTCCTTGGGCTGGACAACAGACTCAGGATCATTTTCTATATTGTCTACAACAGGTGCTTTCAGCTTTTCACTGATACCACTTGCCTGCAGGAGAGGGCTATTCCTTGGCCCAGATAAGACAATCTTACTCAGACCACAGCCTAGCACTGGTCCTTAGTGTTTCCTCAAAGACCACTGACTTTCAAGTCCTGTTATACCTGTAATTTCATTATCTCTGTCATACCTACATGTCCGTTCTGCACATGGGTTCAACTCTAGGCCCCTACAAACGATGACTAAGACAAGAACAACCTCTGCAAAAATGATCAAGCAATTGCAGCATGAGGTATGAATGGATCGCACAAGGCTAGGGGCAATTTCTCCTTCACCTCTCATATTCCCCCTTCCTCCTAAAACATGACAGAAAAGTCTGAGGCAAAGATCACCCTTTTTGGTTTACCCATAACTTTCATTGCTGACCAGACTGGAATGATATCTCAATCTATATTTGGCTTAATAAAGACATCAGTTTATCCTCCATCCCACCCCAAAATACAATAGGGAGGGCACTTATTGTCTTCTTTTACCTCTTATGTAATTTAAAAGTCTACAATGGTGATTTTTTTCTCAAGTGAAGATGAAGTTTATCTCAAAGGTGATATGAGAACTCTTGTCTCTCCAGAAAGAAAACTTTTTAACTTTAAAGTGGCAGTTCCGGGGGGATCCAAGATGGCGACCTGAAGAGTGACAGTGTTTCCTGGGGCTCTGACTCTGCTTGGGAAAAATCCACTGCATCAGCAATTTTCCAAGAGAGACCTTGATATCTGAAGAATTAGACATGCGGCAAAACGGGCATTGGCTGGCTCTCATAATTCGCTGAGAGTTCGCTCTCGAAGTAAACAATTACAACGAAACAAAGCCATAAGAAGCTCCAATTACTCCACCAAGAGCAATTTTCTCGAAGTACAAATCATGCTCTTGAACCCAGAAAATGAGGAAAAGGGGAAATATTTCACTTCCTCAACCCCAAAGCTCTCTACCAAAGGACCCCATGGCTGAAGCCCTGGATGAAAATCAAAGGCATTGTGTCAGCATTATGATTAGTAATGCAATCAAAGAGTTGAGAGAGGAATTAAGGAATGAGTTTAGACAACAATTTCAAGAGATGAGTGACAACTTCTACAGGGAAATAAGGGTGCAGTTCCACGAAATGAGAGACCAGCTATACAAAGATACAGAAATTCTGAAAAGAGATGTAGCAGAGCTATCAGGATTGAAAAACACAGTTAATCAAATCAAATCCTCTCTGGAAGAAATCAACACCAGAGCTTGCTCTACTGAAAACAGAACATCAGCTCTTGAAGAACGAGTATCGGATAGTGAAGATAGGCTAAACAACGTAGAAATCAAAGATGATAAACGGGATAAACAGCTTATAATACATAACCAGAACTTCCAAGTAATATTTGATGAGATGAGGCGTAATAATTTGAGAATCATTGGCCTGGAGTAAAACTCTAAACAGCAAACAAGAGGTTTAAAGAACCTTTTAAGTGAAATCATAAGTGAGAACTTCCCACATTTTTCTATCGATCTGGATTATCACATACAAGATGCTTATAGAACTCCAAATAGACCTAATCAATTAAGAAGCTCGCCAACACATATTATATACAAAATGAATAACAGAGAAATCAAGGAGAGAATTCTAAAAGCTGCCAGAGAAAAGCCCCAAATCACATTCAGAGGCAAACCAATTCAGATTACTATGGATTATTCAGAGCAAACAATGAAGGCCAGAAGAGCTTGGAACAATATCTTTCAAGTGTTACAAAATAACAACTTCAACCCAAAGATAATATATCCGGCAAAACTCAGCTTCAAATACGAAGGGGAAATTAAATACTTCAATGACAAACTCAAGCTATCAAGATACATGAACACAAATCCGGCTCTACAGAGCATTCTCAAAGATGTACTCCATTCTGAAGATAATACCAACGATATGCTAAATCCTTAAACTAGGCCGAATCAATTATCACTCTATACAAAAACAGACTTTCAAGATGACTCAAAACTCTGTAATCAATACAAAGTCTGTGAACCAGCCTCCCATACCTATTCTATCCTTGAATGTGAATGGTCTCAATGCCCCAATTAAAAGACACAGACTGACCCACTGGATCAAAAAACAAAATCCAACAATATGTTGCCTGCAAGAGACACATTTGACACCCAAAAATAGACACAGGCTGAAAGTGAAAGGTTGGCAAAATGTCTACCAGGCCTGTGGCCCAAAAAAGCAAGCTGGTGTAGC
>PVKS010046268.1:0-13380 GCA_004027875.1 Aplodontia rufa
TTTTTTTAATCTCTCTTAGGCACATTTTTCATCTGCAATATATCTTTGATAATGACATCTAATTGATATTACTTATGCACAGTATCAACATTCTTATACCTCTGAATTCCTTTACCACATATTACTGATGCTATTATTTTTTTACTAAGAAATTTATTTGTTGAACAATCAAACATGCATCTAACAGAAAAATATAATATATATATATATATATATACAAAATCTGAATATTGGAATTACTCCCCAAGAGCACCCCCAATTATCCACCCATATCCCTCCCCCTCCCTCCTTCCCAGTACATTTTGCATCTCAATGGTTATTTTTCAATATCTTGCTATTCTTTGTGACGATTGGCAGGAGTGTTGCTGGAATGTAGTTTGGTAGAGGCAAGGATACTGCTAAAGATTCTGTAACTTATAGAACTGTCTCCAAAAAAAAAAAAACTGATTCAAAATGGCAATCATGCTGAAAGTAAAAAACTCTCACTTACATGTAAACCTATCATCTGACCTAGAATTCCCATCCTTATATATTAAGAGAAAGGCAAACATATTTCTACAGATTTGTCCCAAAATTTTATACCAGATTTATTCATAAAAGTAAAAAATCTGAAACAACTATATTTTAATCTTTAGATTCATGGAAAATAGTTGTAGAAAATAATCCTATTAAGTGACAAAATGGAATAAGTTACTGATACATTAACAATATGCATGAATCTCAAAAAAATCATGAAGAAAACAAGAAGCCAGACTCAAAAGGGCAGTTACTCTATAAAATTGTTGGACAGATAAAATGAGTCTATAGTAATTACAAATCAGTAAATGACTTAGGTGTGAGGTGAGAGAATTAACTACCGATTCTGATGAAGGAACATTTTGGAGATAGCGTGGATGTCTTTTATATTTTATGTGGTGCTAGTTACTAGGGTCTATATCATTATTAAAGTGCATCTAACTTTCCAATGAAAATTAGTGCATTTTACTTCGTGTGACTTACCTATTACATGAAATAAAATGCACATTGAGGCACTGGTTTATGGGAAATCATCGATAGGCAAATAAGATCAACAGGGTCAAATAGAATTCTCAATTAAGGCTTTCCAGTCTATTCTATTATGAGAAATTGTTTTCATACTGTCTCTTTTGGTTTATTTTTTGTATTATTTACCTGATTTTTTTTTTGCTTTTACACTATTTCCATGAAATTGTTTATTTTTCTCTTTGTTTATCTGTTGCATCTCTAATCATCATAAGATCTGGCCTTCAGCAGATGCCCAGTGAACATGTTTTGCATGGATGAACATAAATGAATCAAGCTTTGATCACTGCATGAGGTCTGCCCACCCTCCATGCTGCTCTCATAGTCTCCTGCTATGCATGCTGCTTATAATTTTTCTTGTTTCAACCTCAATCTCTATTTAAGTTGTCCATTTATTTACCCAATTATGCTGTGACCCTTGAATTCAGAGACTATGTTTACCTCACTTAATCCTAGCACCTCACAGTGTCTTCAATATAGTAAGCTCTCAATAAATATTGTCAATGAGTAAGTGAATGTTAAAAATAAGACATCAGAGCCTCAGAAGTAATTAATTGACATTCTGAATCCTACATTTGCAAAGTTGAATTACTATTTTTTAAATTATTTACTTTTTTGTGGTTTACTGCTTTCTTTAAGAAATGGCAGAAATAGAGGAAATAGTATTAAGCCCCAGTTCTCTCTTTAGAGTCAATAATGTGTACTGTCATGCTTGAAGTATGAGCTTACAAAATTAATAATTTCCCAAAAATATCTAATAGAACCACTGAGTTGTAGTACATAGCTATAGAAAAGTAGACCTTGCAGCAAGCAGGAATGGTGCCTTCCTTACTCCAGGCACAATGGTAAGGGTTTTATATATATGATTCAATTCAATACTTTAAGAACCCCAAGTCATGTGTTCTTTTCTCCATTTTTGAGATACTAAAATACAAGACTGGAAAAGTTAATTTGACTGTAATGATACAGTGAGTATGTGGAAACATGGGATTTAAATCTGCCTTTTATTTTAATATCCTTTTCCATTCCATTTTATTGTGTTATCTTTCATAGCTGCATCTTAATAACATCAACATGTTAAATATTCAGATAAAAATGAATATTTGGATTTTGCATAACTTATTTATAAATTTCATGAACTCTTCCATAAAATTCTGGTTTTAAAAGATGTGTACTTCCAAAAAAATACATTAATTTAAGGAAAGGGCTCCATATTCCCCACCCCCACCTATTTTATTTTTATGTTTTTTTCTTTTTCTTTTTTTCTTTAGTGCCAGAGACTTAACCTAGGGGCATTTAACCACTGAGCCACATCCCCAGCTCATTTTTTTTCCTTTTTTTTATTTTTAGTTTTTTTTAAAATTTTGAGACAGGGCTTCATTCTTGCTGAGGCTGGCTTTGAACTTGCAATCCTGCCTGAGCTTCCTGACATGGGGATTATAAGAATGTGCCACCCCACCCAGCTCTTCATGTTCTCTTGATCACAAAATTAAAAATAACTTTGAATATAAACTCATGCCTTTTCCTTTCTTGAACAAGTTTCCCACAACTTCTTCTCAGATGTTTTTATAGATTAATTCATTTAATACTATGTACTTGATATTGTGTGTTCTCCATACATAATAGCTTATGTTTATTGCCATACACTCAGGCAACTTAACACTTAACCTCCTTTATAGAATGATAACTTCCTCAGTAATAGTGTCTATCCCTTCTGACCTAGGAAATATTAAGCCACAGATACAGTCTCCATCAGCAAAGGAGACTTGAGATCTAATAAGTTTGAAAAACAAATTCTAAATTATTATAAAGCAGTAAGCAACAAATATTCTAAAATTGTTTCTTGTATATATTCAAACATTTTGGTGAAATCATGATGATTTCAAAATACTTAAAGCAAAGGTATTCACCCACTTCACATTTGATGAAATGATGGCTTTCTTCATTCATAGATTGTAAAAGATCTTCAAAAGAAAATCCCTAAGAATGATGTTCCTCCTTACTACTCATGGTCTGCTTCCCTCTGTCACCCTGAGACAAGCAGCTTGAGTTAACCTGCTAGCTCTCTGTAATCTTGCAGTATGAATGAGGCTGCACCTTTTAAGTACCTACCAGGGTCAATTTGTAGGAAAGTGATTCTCTCAAGTGTGAATTTGCAAGTGAAATATAAACATCATTTAGTTCTATGGTGTTTTGAAGTCGTCCCATTAAAAATTCATCTGGGAAGTCTAAGATGAAAAAAATAAGAGCAAGAAGAGCAATGAATTGCAATAAAAAATTGGTCAAGTAATAAATGACCATGACAGGTCAGACTTCGGTTTATGTAAATAGCTTTGCAAAAATGGCTTAAAAGGGTAAATGCTTGCCCCTGAATTACTAGTAATGCATCTCCCTTGGAATTCTGAACTCTTAGAGCAGAGACAAAGAAATTATTTTGTTCTGGGACAAATAATTAAATAATGAATATTTATCTTCCACATTTTTCCGAGAAGATAAAGACAAACTATGCACATGAAGAAAATGCAATATATACCTCGACTGGATCTCAAAAAAGGTATAGAAATGCTTTCATATGCTTAAAATAATTTGCATAAAGTTACTCATAATTAATGCACTTTATATTCAGAAAGATTAAGCTAACAATTTAAATCTGCATTCTCTATTTATTAAAAAGAAAAATTTTCTTACCCTAGTTAATCACAATGACATACTTCAGGTCCATTTTGAGAGAAATTTGGGGAAAATCCTTTTTTCTCACTTTCTGCCTCACTAAACAGGACATAAATTTTCTATATTTATATATTCCTAGAACCTAGAATACATTTGTCCATTTTTTGTTGTTGTTTTTGGTTACCATCATTCATGTGTGTGTGTGTACATATATATATGTACGTACATATATATATGTATATATGTACGTACATATATATGTGTATATATATATATTTTTTTCCTCTGAAGAGAGACAGGGACAGAAAGAATCAATTCTATTTAATTTTTTTAAAGAGAGAAGAACAGGGGGGATAGAAGATGGCACCCACCTCAGCAGCAGTGACTCCGAGATGCTCCTGAGAGTCACCTCATGCTGCAGGTCTGCACACGGATTCCCATGGTAGGACGAAGCTCCCAGTGTGGGCGAACATTATCCCCCCCCGCTAATTTTTTAAGTCCAACTCCAAAGGAATAGTGTGGAGCATTATTGAAAATAAAGGAGGAAGTTTGTGGCAGCCGTGTGACTGGCCCCACAACCAGGCGGAGGGGAGCTTCCCCGAAGGGGAGGAAACAGAGCAAGTTTCCAAATCAAATAACCTAATCTGGCCTCGAACTCCCTAATCTGACTGCTCTTCATATACATGAACTTGGAATTAAGTTCGGGAATTAATTGCTCACATTAGCGAACTTACAGCTGTTCCTGCGAGCGGCGATGGCTGCCGCCAGATTGTAACGTTTCCCTGAGGGCGGGGCTGGCTGCTCTGCAAAAAACGGTCTTGGGGTCTCAGACACCTCAGTCAGAAAACCAGAATCTAAAATGGAGCAAGGGAGCGAGTTTCCTAACCATGTACCCTAACCCGGCTGGCTTCGAACTCGTTGATTTGACTGCTCCTAATTTACCTAATCTTGCATAAAGCGCTGGGAATTAATTCCTCACATTAGCGAACTCATAGCTGTGTGTGCGGTGGCCGGCTGCCATTATGACGTGTCCCTGAGGGTGCGGCAGGTCACCCAGCAGCAATATGGGGCCTCAGGCCCTGCAAGCAGAAACAGAAGTTACCACCCCCCCCACCAACTGTCCATCTGTCCTGGGGGCTGCAGCAAACTGTGATTCACCTCTCCAGCTCCCAAAATTCTCGGTTGGTGACCTTCTGCCCTTTGGTCCATCCCCCTTCCCACACAAATAGGAGGAGCCTGTGAACAGAGGTTGCTGCAGCAGGGAGCATCCCTCTATAGGGGATCCTCTGCTATAGCCTCTCCTTGAAATCTGCCTCAGGAAGCTTTGAATATATGGGGCAGCTCAGGCTTCACCTTAGCATCTGAGCACCTTGCATACCCAAGGCTGCATAGGCCTGGCCCTCTCTAGCAGGGCGCCTCCTAGTGCTTGCAACGAAGAATCACATAAGCACTGGCACGATCTGGTCCATTTTCTGAGGGTTTCAATCAACCAAACAGAGCAGCTCTTGGGACTCCTGAAGATCACAAGACATGCAGAGTGGGTCACCAGTGATTCTGAGGAAGCGAATCTCAGGCTAACCACTCTCCTTGGATCAGTCAGAGACCCACACATCTACAATAGAATCAACTCAATTGTCTACAACATCTGAGCCCCAGGACCAAGAAATATTTAGAGTGTGGATTGGAAGAAAGCAACCATCTCAGGATTACAGCCCAGAGAGAGCTGAATAACCCTTTCAATAGAAAATTTTGAATACATCCTCTAAGAAAAACCAGGCCACCAGACTCAACCAATCTGCTTCTCCCCAAACAAGCTGAACTCCGAAAAATCCCCAGCTTGATGTCGGATTTGATCACACCACCCCATGATACATACCTCCTGATCTAAGGGCCAAAAAATCTCAGAACTGTACCAACTGGTTTTGTGGGGTTTTTTCTTTTTCATTTCTTCATTTTTTTCTTTTATTATTATTATTTTTTAATTTTTTTAAATGGGGATCTGGCTGGAAAATAATATTTTTAAGTTTTTAACATTTTGTGGGTTTTAGGTTTTTTGTTTTTTTCTTTTCCTTCTTTTTCCTCTGTGCCTTTCTTGCCTTACAATTAATACTGAATTTTGGAGTCGGTGGATGTAAATTCTTATCTGTGTGTATGTATTGGTGATTGGCTCTTATTTCTTTAGGTCTTATTGAACCCTACTGCTAACTTCTTTCTCCACTGTACTCTGGTAATCCCTAAAAATAAGCTTCTTTCTCTCATTCTCACCCTAAGTCTTTACCCTACCCATACCCCAGTCCTATGTTTCCCTTAGTCCTAATAGAATAACCTACTCCCCCCTAATCCCTAGTTACCCTATACTCTATAACAGGTGTGATTTTATACCTCCCCAATTCACTTCCTTGACTTCTTAATCAATCCTTCTCCCCAATTTCAGAGAGACCCTAATACCTGAAGAAATTGACACACTTCAAAGCGGCAACTTGCTTGGTATCATACTACACAGTGAGAGTTCTCTCAAAGAAAGTTGCCCACTATTGGTGCTAATCATCAGCTCATGTGTTTTAGTTGAAACGGACTAGTATTTGCACCTATAGCCTCTCAAATTCTCACAGAACCATCTGGCGTCTTTAGGTCTATATTGACCAAATAACTCCTCTTCACAACAAAACAAAGTCATAAGAAGTTCCAATTTCTCAAACAAGAGTAAAAAGACTGAAATAAAAGACAAGCTCTCTGACTCAGAAAATGAGAAAAAGGGGAAATAACTCTCCTCAAACCCAGAGCTCTACACCTAAGGACCCATAGCCCTAGATGAAAATCAAAGACATTGTATCAGCATTATGATTAGTAATGCAATCAAAGAGTTGAGAGAGGAAATAAGGAAAGAGATCAAAGAGCAATTTCAAGAGATGAGAGACAAATTCTACAGAGAAATTAAGGATCAAATCTAGGAGATGAAAGATCAGCTGTACAAGGATATCATCATTCTGAGAAAAGATGTAGTAGAGCTATCAGGATTGAAAAACACGGTTAACCAATTCAAATCTTCACTGGAAGACACTAACAACAGAGTAAACTCCAATGAAAATACCACTCCAGCGCTTGAAGATGAGTATCGGACAATGAGGATCACCTAATCAATGTAGTAATCAAAGAATAAAAAAAAGATAAACAATTTATTTTACATAATCAGAACCTCCAAGTAATATTTGATGAGATGAGGCATAATAATCTGAGAATCATCGGCCTGGAGGAAAACTCTGAACAGCAAACAAGGATATTCAAGAAACTTTTAAGCAAAATCATAAGTGAGAACTTCCCTCATTTTGCTATTGATCCAGAATACCACATCCAAGATGCTTATAGAACACCAAATCAGTGGAGAAACTCACCAAGACATCATTTACAAATTGAATAACAGAGAAATTAAAAAGAGAATTCTAAAAGCTGCTAGAGGAAAGCCCCAAATCACATTCAGAGGCAAACCTATTCGGATCACTATGGATTTTTCAGAACAAACATTGAAGGCTAGAAGAGCTTGGAACAATCTTTCAAGTGTTAAAAAAAATAACAACTTTCAACCAAAGATAATATATCTGGCAAAACTCAGCTTCAAATTTGAAGGAGAAATTAAATACTTTAACGATAAAGTAATGCTTGCAAGATACGTGAACACTAATCCCACTCTACAGAGCATTCTCAAAGATGTTCTCCATGTAGAAGATAATGCCAACAATATGCTAAATCCTTAAACAAGGGCAAGCCAATAATCATACTATACAAAAACTGACTTTCAAGATGACTCAAAATTCTGTAATAGATACAAAGTCTGTGAATCGGCCTCCCATATCTGTTCTATCCTTGAATATAAACAGTCACAATGCCCCAATTAAAAAAACACAGACTGACCCACTGGATCAAAAAACAAAATCCAACAATATGTTGCCAGCAAGAGACACGTTTGACACTCAAAAATAGACCCAGGCTGAAAGTGAAAGGATGGCAAAATGTCTACCAGGTCTGTGGCCCAAAAAAGCAAGCAGATGTAGGGATTCTAATTTCTGACAAAAGTAATTTCCAACTAAAACTAGTCAGAAAGGACAAAGAGGGACACTTTATCATACTTAAAGGGACAGTTCCCCAAGAAGATATAATGATAATCAAGATTTATGCCCCCAATTACAACCCCCTCAAATATATGGAAAAAATACTTAAGGACATTAATCCCCTCATTGATCTCAACACAATAATCCTGTGGGACTTCAACAAACCACTATAAACTCTAGACAGATCATCAAAATAAAAAATAAATAAAGATGTCTCCAATCTGAACTACTCTATTAATCAATCGGGCTTAACAGACGTTTACAGAATATTCCATCCTAAGACAGATGAATTTACCTTCTTCTCATCAGCCCATGGATCCTTCTCTAAAATAGACCACATCCTAGTTCACCGGGATAATCTCAGCAAATATAAAAAAGTGGATATAATCCCATGTATTCTGTCAGATCATAACACTATGATCTTAGCAATCAACAACAAGAGAAACAACAGGAACTATTCAAATACTTGGACATTGAATAATTACCTCTTAAACGAAGGATGGGTAAAAGAGGAAATGAGAACAGAGATTATGAAGTTTTTGGAATTGAACAAGAATGAGGAAACAACATACCGAAACCTCTGGGACAGTATGAACGCTTTCTTAAGAGGTAAATTTATAGCACTGCGTGCATACATCAAAAATCTGGAAAGAGAACAGACTAATAGCCTTATGCTTCAACTCAAACAACTACAAAAGGAAGAACAGACCAAACTTAAATCTAAGAGAAGACAGGAAATTACCAAAATCAGAGCTGAAATCAATGAAATTGAGAACAAAAAAGCTATTCAAACTATTAACAAATCTAAGAGTTTGTTCTTTGAAAGAGTGAACAAAATCGACAGACCCCTTGCCAAACTCACCAAAAGGAAGATCGAAATGAATCAAATCAACAAAATCAGAGATGAAAATGGGGATATCACCACAGACTCATCCAAGATACAGAAGATTATCAGAACCTATTTTGAAAATTTATACTGTGCCAAATTTGATAAACTCCAGGACATGGACAGGTTTTTAGACACACACAACATCCCCTCTTTAACACAGGAGGACACTGAAAACCTCAACAAACACATCACAGAAAGCGGAATTGAAGCAACAATCAAAGCTCTCCCAAAAAAGAAAAGGCCAAGTCCGGATGGATATACGGCAGAATTCTACCAAGCCTTCACAGAAGAACTTACACCGATCCTCTACAAGCTCGTCCAGGAAATTGATAGAGAGGGAACACTCCCAAACAATTTTTATGAAGCAAACTTTACACTGATCCCAAACTCCAACAAAGACACATCAAGGAAAAAAAATTACAGACCAATTTCCCTGATCCTTAATAAAATTTTAGCTAATCAGATACAAAAACACATTAAAATGATAACTCATTATGATCCAGTGGGCTTCATTCCAGGAAAACAGGACTGGTTCAATAAACGCAAATCAATAAATGTAATTCATGACATAAAGAAAATTAAAAATAAAAATCATATAATCATCTCAATTGATGTAGAGAAAACATTTGATAAAATTCAACACCACTTTATGCTCAAAACTTTGGAAAAGACAGGGATCAATGGAAGATACTTTAACTATGTCATATCCATTTATGACAGACCCATAGCCAACATTATCCTCAATGGAGAAAAATTGAAAACATTTCCACTGAATTCAGGTACAAGACAAAACCTTGTCCGCTTTCCCCACTCTTGTTCAATATATTCCTTGAAACCCTTGCCAGAGCTATCAGGCAAGACAAGGAAATCAAATGTATTTGTATAGGAAGAGAGGAAGTTGTTATCTCTATTTGCCGATGACATGATTTTATACCTAGAAGACCCAATAACATCGGCCAGAAAACTCCTAGAGCTTATAGGTGATTTTTAGCAAAGTAGCTGGCTACAAGATCAACTCCAGCAAATCACTAGCATTTCTTTACACCAACAACAAAGCCGCAGAAGAAGAAATCAGAAAATCTCTCCCATTCACCATCAATTCCAAAAGAATGAAATACTTGGGAATTAACCTTACAAAGGATATTAAAGACCTATTCAAAGAAAACTATCAAACACTAAAAAAAGAAATTGCAGAAGACCTGAGCAGATGGAAAAACATTCCATGCTCATGGTTAAGCAGAATCAATATAATAAACATGGCCATTCTACCCATAGACCTATATAGATTCAATGCAATCCCCATCAAGATACCTATGGCATTATTCAGAGATATAGAGAAAGCAATTCTCAAGTTCATGTGGAATAACAGGAGACCCAGACTAGCCAAAACATTACTCTATAGAAAGGAAGAAAGAGAGGGTATCTCAATCCCTGACATGAAATTATATTACAGAGCTGTATCAACAAAAACAGCATGGTATTGGTATCAAAACAGAACCGAAGACCAGTGGAACTGGATAGAAGATCCTGAGACAAACCCCCATATCCTTAACTATTTGATATTTGATAAAGGGGGCAAAAGTATAGTGTGGAAGAAAGATAGCCTGTTCAACAAATGGTGTTGGACAAACTGGACAGCTATATATAGACAACTGAAGCTGGATCCTTATCTTTCGCCCTACACAAAAATTAAATCAAAATAGATCAAACACCTGGATATTAAGCCTACAACTTTAAACTTACTAGAAAAAGAAGTAGGGTCAACACTACAGCGTATAGGAGTTGGCAGCTACTTCCTTAACGAAACTCCTATGGTGCATGCTGTAAAATCAAATTTAAAAGAATGGGATGCAATTAAACTAAAAAGTTTCTGCACAGCTAAATATCTAGTCAAGAGCATCAAGAGAGAACCTACAGAATGGGAGAAAACTTTTTCCTGCTACACCTTGGACAGAGGGCTAATATCCAGAATATACAGGGAACTAAAGAAACAAAAGTCCAAACACACAAATAATCCAATGGATAAATGGGCTAAAGAACTCAAAAGGAACTTCTCTCCAGTGGAAGCCCAGAAAGCCCATAAATATATGAGAAAATGCTCTACATTATTAGCTATAAGGGAAATGCAAATCAAAACTTCAATGAGATACCACCTCACTCCTGTTAGAGTGGCAAAAATGTAGAATACAAACAAGGACAGATGCTGGAGGGGCTGTGGAAAAAGAGGAACACTATTACACTGCTGTTGGGGCTGCAAACTGGTTCAGCCATTATGGAAAGCAGTGTGTAGAATCCTCAAAAAATTAAGGATTGGAACCACCTTATGACCCAGCTATCCCACTCCTGTGTATTTTCCCAAAAGAGTTAGAATCAGCGTATTATAGTGATGTTTGATAATGTTTCCCCCTCAATTGTATCTCTTTATATTTCTAATTTTAAAAATCCAGAAAAAAAAATAAAATAGAGAAGGACAATGAGAGAGAGAATCAATTTTTTATTTAGTTTTTCACATGGCTTTTGTTTCTCTGACATTTAGTTGTATATGTGGGTGCTGGGGTTTGAACCCGTGTACTCACACATACCATTCAAGCACTGTAACCACTGAGCCACCGCTCCAGGCCCTTAGTTAATTTTTTTATGTGGCTTTTGTTTCTCTGACGCTTCATTGTGCACATGTTGCTGGGGTTTGAACACACGTTCTTGCACGTACCAGGCAAGCACTGTAATAACTGAACCACCACTCCAGCCCCAATTCATGTATATTGACACTAGAAAAAGGTACAATTTTCAGGTTAACACCTTGATGATTTGATAGACATAATCAAGCTAGTTGTGCTAATTATTATGCTATTTTTTTATTCATCACCTCACATAGACAAGTACCTTTTCATTTGTGTATGAGAACACTGAAGTTTTACCCTCTTAGTCTTAGTGGACAATGCAGTATTTTTAACTACTATTACATTGTTAATATTACAGCTCCAAAATTCATGGACCTTGCATAACCATACTCTTTAAAATGCAAGTATAACTTACATACAGATGTGTGTGTATGAGTGTGTGTATTATGAACCATTGCTAAAAGGTTCCCTCCTGTTACTGAGAATTAATCCATTTATTACTTTAAAGAGATTGTCACTCATGTCAGGGAAAGAGATTCTTTACCAGATTTTCTGCTGTTATTTAAAGACAGTGTCTGGTTCAAGGTATGATTTACTGTTTTCTTATTTCAGCACCTACTTTCTCAGTCTTTGTGGAAAGGAATATGACAGAGAAATCGAATATATCATCCTTGTAGTCAGATAAACATGGTTATATCTCTGTCCTCTCATTTATTAGTTGTATCATCTGAAAAATATTATTCATACCTGATTAATTTATAAAGTAGAAATAGCAATAATGTCTATCTAATAATGACTGAAATATATCATACACATCATAGGAAATGCTGTTATAATTCATATGAAGGAATTCCCAAAAGCCCATAAACATATGAGAAAATGCTCTATCTACATCACTAAAATAAGAGAAATGCAAATCAAAACTTCTCTGAGATTCCACCTCACTCCTGTCAAAGTGGCAAAAATAAAGAATACAAACAATGACAGATGCTGGAGGGGCTATGGGTAAACAGGAACACTGTCACATTTGCTGATGAGACTGCAAACTGGTTCAGCCACTCTGGAAAGCAGTGTGGAGACACCTCAAAAAATTAGGGCTGGAACTGCCTTATAACCCAGCTATCCCACTCCTGGGTATTTTCCCAAAAGATCTAGAATCGGCATATTATAGAGATACAACTTCATCAATGTTTACAGCAGCTCAATTTACTATAACTAAATTATGGAACCAACCCAGATGACCTTTGTTGGATGAGTGGATTCAAAAACTTTGGTACATATATACAATTAAATTTTTCTTGGCTATTAGAGAAAACGATATTATGGCATTTGCAGTCAAATGGATGGAGATGGGAAAAATTATGCTAAGTGAAATATCTCAAATTCAGAGACTCAAGGGCTGAATGTTTTCTCTCATTTGTGGAAGCTAGAATATAATTGGAAACAGTATGATAGATGACTAAGCTAATAACAACCTCAAAATGTATGAATTTTTACTCGAAGAGGGGAAACCTTGCCTAGGATGCTAGGGAACATAGGGAGGAGGTAAAGGAGGAGGGGAGGGAATAGGAAGGATATAAGGAGACTGGAGGGAGGGAGTATGGGGTAATCAGCTCAGAGGGGAACTTTGGACTTCCTTGAGAAGTACAATTAACACAGGGGTTTAATAGAGGGAAACATGGAATCATGGGGAACCCAATGGGGGAAATATGGAATGGCATCAGCCTTGGCTTGCTCTGTCTTTATACATTTGTTCTTGATTGTTTGATAATGATTCTCTTCTAAATGTAAGACCATATTTAAGGAATAAAAAAAATAAAAAATAAAGGCTGGATAAAATTCCATCTCATGGAGGGGGTTCAAGATGGCGTTCTGAAGACAAAGGCTTTCCCTGCACCTCCGCGACTGATCGGGATTTCTCCAACTTCCCGCCAGTATTTCCAGGTGCGTTTGGGGAGATTGGTAATATAAACCACCAGTCCTAATCTTGGCAGTAGATTTGAGAAATAGAAACTTGGACGCGACCTAGGGATTTGTTCTGACCTGTCTCGGC
>PVKS010046269.1:0-13383 GCA_004027875.1 Aplodontia rufa
TTTTTAAGGATTCTCCATACTGCTTTCCAGAGGGGCTGTACCAGTCTGCAGCTCCACCAACAGTGTGTTAGTGTGCCTATCTCTCCACATCCCCTCCAGCATCTATTATTGTTTATTTTCTTCATCTTTGCCATTCTGACTGGTGTAAGGTGATATCTTAATGTGGTTTTCATTTGCATTTCTCTGATTACTAATGATTATTATTAAAATACATATGCATATGTGTATGCACATATATACATATATATAATACATGAAATAAGTCATGAAAATGGTATGCTAAAATAGTATTGCACTAAAGAATAAAGAAATATTAATTTAGTCAGAGCTGTCTCTGATACTTTGTGAACACATCTCCAGCCTTTCCTATGTTTTAGTTTTTCCATTAGAAAATTGGTTTTATAAATACTGTTCAAATATTTCCCAAACCAGAAAGCATACAGTATTCACATTTAATTACCCTCAGGGTCTACATAAAACGACCTTCTATTATTTTCTTCTTCCATGGAATTGTCTTTTAGGAATATTTTCCTGTTTGTACTATCAGCACACAGGAAGAGGCTGCTTTCATTCTATAAGAGATTGTAGCATTGTTCTAAGTCATTCTTCTCCCTCCTTCCTTGATTGCCTCTATCTATTCCGTATCCATTTCTGCCAAGTTTAGTTTTATGAAGCCCCAGTTCTTTTCCAAATTGCTAAGGAACTTATTATAGCCCATTACTTTCTATCACATTAAATCTACTTTTATTTTTGAATATTGAAATATTTTTGACACCTATCTTAAGCAGAGAGTTGTTTTCCCAACATGAATTTTCCCTTATTCCCTCTCTAATGCATTTACATGCCAATGTGAACAGTTAAAAATAAAATAAAACAGAACGTGATTTTCTAGTTGACCTTGTGACATGATTTTGAATTGGAGAGGTGACCATGATTACAGCTAATAAGAAAGGTAGAATCCCAGATGCAGATTTCAGAAAAGCTAGATTTCTCATTTCATCTTTCTGGAACTTAGTCTCACAGCGTAAGAACTAAGTTGTAACCATCAGTGTTGAATTTCATTAAATTGACAGAGGAGAAACGAAGAAGGATCCTGGGTGTAATGTCTCCAAACAACCATGTCATCCCTGAGCAGTCCAACTCCACAATCCATTATTGTGGGGAAAAAAATCTAATCTTTAATTAAACTACTTCAATTGATATCTGAATATAATAATATCCTAATGCCTACTCCACTGATTGATCTTTGTTTCCTACTATCTTCCGCTACTCATCTTTCAGTCATGACCTTCAAATTTCCTTTGTATC
Source organism: Aplodontia rufa (assembly GCA_004027875.1). Taxonomy (NCBI): domain Eukaryota; kingdom Metazoa; phylum Chordata; class Mammalia; order Rodentia; family Aplodontiidae; genus Aplodontia; species Aplodontia rufa. The sequence goes on from PVKS010046269.1 coordinate 1,309, forward strand.
CATTTCTATATGTTGTATTATGTGCTTTCACACTTACTACCAGCTACAAAGAAAGCCTTTTTCTATTGACAAAAGTTTCCATATCTAAGACATTCTTTAAGCTTATTTGAATATCATATCATCTTCTTCACAAAGTCTCCTCTAACATCCAGTCTGAATTTCTACAGCACATCTTCTTTTGTGCTACGTTAAACTTTATTTTCCTGTAATTTTACCCAATGTGTTAAACTTAAAAATCTCGGAACAGATTACAGATGACTTGGTGCTACCAAATTTATTAGAATATAAGTTCCTGAAATGCAAAAGTAAATTTACTTGAGACCCTGCTCATCATTTCTGTTTTCTGTAAGCACCTGTATGCATTGCATGCACAATGATCTGAACTCACATGTTGACATCCATATATCCATGGCAATGGTGTTAGGAAGGGAGGACTTTGGGAAATGATTAGTCATGAAAGAAGAACTCTCATGAATCGGATTAGTGTCCTTACAAAATAAATTCCAAAGAGATAGCAAGTCCCTTCAACCATATGAAGACACAGCAAGGACATTCCATCCATGAGCCAGAAAGCTGGCCCTCACTAGACTCTTAAAACTTTCTAACCTTGATCTAGGACTTTACAGCCTCTGGAACTTTGTGAAACAAATTTATGAAGCTACTTAGTTTATGGCATTCTGTTAGAGCAGTTCAAATAGATTAAGATGACAAGTTCTCAAAATTGCACTTTTGATATCTGTGTCTCTACATTCACAGACATAAAATAGACTCAATGATTAGTGAGATTTATTTAAAATTTTTCTCTTTACCTGAAGGAGTTACCTGTGGTAGTATTATTTATCGCAGATGTTCTTGCTCTGAAGTATTTTGCAGATAGTTAAGACAAACAAAACATGTGTGTTCAATTTCTTTATATCCTACCATAATAAACAACATAAGAAGTTTTGATAGACTATTATTTAAGGTTGAAAAAAATTAACTTCTGTGCCTAGTTATTGCCCAAAATCAAAAACAATAAAATCCAATAATAATAAACTATACATTTCTTATCTGTCCGCAATCAATTACATTTGAATAAAGGGACATGTTGAGTATAACCTTTAGAGAGCAAACTAGCTGCAGCTTAGATTTCCTGATAATCTTAAATATTCTAATAAAGAATCTTGTGTATTATTTAAAAACTCTAATCACTCTTTCTCCTATATCTGGATGAACTGAATGCATCAGTATTAAAATCACAGCAGTCATTCTAACATAAAAATCACCAAGGGAAAAATGAAGATATGAATGCAATAGGAGTTTTTCACACTCTATAAAGTTTTCCTCTTGTTAAGCTTTAAAGATTTTCTAGTGTTTGCCCATATTAGCACTATTTCTGAAATATATGACAGTTGCTAGACTGCCTACAATAAATGAAGAAGTATTGAAAATAAAAGATGTGCATATGCTACCCATTTGAAATGAAATACTTTTGAAAAAGTGGAGTTATGGTCTATATAGGCACTCGTGGTTTTATGTGATTTATATTATGCAAGTTTGGAACATATTCTTTCCATTGAGTCATCTTTTTTTAAAAAGCACATTATTGCTCATTTGGGGGGAAATAAAGTTCTAAAAAGTCCATGGGCACTGCTACCATGACCCTGAATTGCCCTATATATGGGCCTTACCTTGTTTCTTGGTTAACCATCTATGAATTTCAATTCATTGTTCTTCCCTCTGCCAGCATCTTCTTTATCTCACTTTCCATGTTTGTGATAGATTTATGTATACATAGCAAACTTTTTACATTATCAGCTTGAAGTTTAATCCTATATCTTTCTAGAAAATTATCTTTTTGTTTTTGCAAGTGGGTAGTACACCAGGAAATTGCATGAAGTTTTCCTGGAATAATATACCAAGGATAGGTAGAGGCAAGTTTGAGAGTCATTGAACCTTATCTCCTAGAGTTGGCCATCAGTGGTTCAGTATGCCTTCATGACTGCATGTTCTCCGTGGAGACCAAGAGGCAGAACTGTTCAGATGACCCTCATCAATTTGTATAGAAGCTCTAATTGGCTAATTTTCTTGCTAAATGTTTCTACTTTGGAATATTGAAACAAAGCATTCATCTATTCAAATTCTAAGTTATAGCTATTTTAAAAGCAATCTGCCCTTCCATATAACTAGGAGAAAATCCTCATATGGATAATGCAAAACTATGAACTTAGGAAATAAAGTAGTCTTTAGCTTAATTAAATTCCTAAATTTAAAATGCTCAAAAGTCCAAAGAGTCTTACTTGTTACCTTGGCTTTGATGATAAGTAAGAGGCCACTGAGAATCTGAGAATCTAATAACAAGTAATACTACCAGATTATGAAGATTTAGGAGTAAAAAGTTTTGGCTGGAGAACCTGTTTATAACCTTGAAGTAGCTTTGTTCAGAGGAAAAGTACTCAGATTCATACACAGTTGAAATTTGATAGGTGTCAAATCAGATATCCAAGAGCAAAGGCTTAAGACCAAAAGGAGATTATTTTTTTCAGTTATTATGTGCCCAGAACATAAAATTAGGATAAGATTAGTGGCAAAGAGACTTCCATTTTGAAATAGAGCTAAATAAATCCACTCTGAGTATAAATATGAATGGTTTGTGAGTATGCACTTGGGTTCAAAGAGATTACGGATTCACTGGCTAAAATTATGGGGGTGTGTGGGTGGATTTGTGTGATGGCTGGATATATCACATGTGCTTTGGCTTTTGAGTGCCTGTTACATATAAGTATGCAACTTGGATTAAAAGTATATGATACAAGGATTTGTGTTTTCATAAACTTAAGTATTTGTACAAAATTAATAAAATTTTCTCTGATTTTTAAGTGTATATAAATCATTTTGATTATTTTTAAAAGGTGTTTTTTTTAAAGTGAAATTCTGCCCCCGAATTGCAGAAGAGATAAAGCCCATGGTATGTACAGCTGCAATTCTAAAGCTGTGCATATCTTTAATGCTTTCCTTTTGCAATATTTTTGGATGACCACTGTTGCAAGAAAGTGATTACTTTGTTTTATCAGTTTCTATTTGTGTAGTTTACTGTCTTATCTTTCCCAATTTACTAACTACAATGAGTTTAGCTTACTTGCTGATGATTGCACAATTTTCTTACTTCCGATAATGCTACCTGTGATAGCAGGGATGATCGTGAAGATCTCAGAATGTGCTTTCTGTAATTTAAAAATAAAAATAAATATTTAGCTTCCTTGCAAACTTAGGGTTCTGGTACTCATCAAAACTTTAATGCTGTTTATTTTTGGAAAAAGTGTGGGGAAGTAGGTAGTCCGATATACTTTTGATGGAATTGCATAATAGAACAACATTTTAAAAGTGCACTTATTAATCTAGTAATAATCCCAATAATATGACTGAAAATTCTAACAAATTTTCTACATGGGGCTGGAATGGTGGCTCAGTGGTCATGGTGCTTGCCTGGCATGCGCAAGGACATGGGTTCAAATGGCAGCACAACGTACACAAGTGTCAGAGTAATGAAAGCCACATGAAAAACTAAATAGAATTGATTCTTTCTCTCTCTCACTGTCCCTCTCTCTATACAAAAAAAAAATATTCTATAAAAAATTATGAAAAATCAATATATAGATAAAAACACAGTGTATGTTATAGCATTATTATAGTATTGTTACTATTATTATTGTTGTTGTTGTTGTTATTTTGCACTGCTGGTGATTGAACCCAGGACCTAATGCACACTGGCAAGTACTCTAGCACTGAGCCACATCACTTGCCCATGTATTATTATTTTAAATAAAAATTAGAATTTGCCTAAATTAGCCTCAGTAGGAAAAATGGTTGAATGAGGCATGTTGCACCCATGAAATATACCATATTTATTAATCACAATGAATCTTTGTAAATATGTTGATCTGGAAAGACATAGATGAAAAGTTTTTAATGCTAAAAAGCATGAAAATGCTAAGCATTGTGGCAAATGCATGTAGATCCAGCTACTGAGGAAGCCAAAGGAGGTGGATTCATGTTCAAGGACAGCCTGGGCAAATTAGCAAGACCTTATCTCAAAATAAAATAAACAGTGCAAGGGATCTAGCTCAGTGGTAGAGCACCCCTGGATCCCAATACCACACACACACACAAAATGAAAATCAAAGAATACCCATAGCTTAATCCTATTTTGTTAAATAACTTTGAAAAAGCATATGTGCATATGTATGCAAATGTATGTATATCTAAATATATTTACAAACATAAAAGAAATATAAATTTTGCAGGCCTAAAGAAAAATGTGTAATATATAGTAATTATTCTTTGGTGGGGAAACTTTGGGAAATATTTCTTTGTGTGGAAGGGTATATTTTCAAGTAATTATAATAATAATAAATACTACCTATCAATTTTGTCCTCTACAAAAATAAGGCTGAAGATAGTTATATTTCAGTATTTATATAACAGTAATCACCTATGTAAAATGCATGGTATCTATTTGACTTTCAAATTCACAAACTGCATTATTATCAGACCATTTTTAAAAATTATTATGATGAACACAATCTTATAATCAACTGCTGTTCAGATACTTCACAGTCATTCTCAAATACCTAAAGTTATTTTGCAATTCTTTTTTTTTTTTTTTAAAGAAAGAGGGGACAGAGAGAGAGAGAGAAGCAATCTTTATTTAGTTTTTCATACGATTTTCATTCCTGGGACACTTGATTGTGTACGTGGTGCTGGGGTTCAAACTTGTGCACTCAGCATGCCAAGCGAGCGCCATAACCGCTGAGCCACTGCTCCAGCACCTGTTTTTCAATTCTTAAGATAATTATAGCAACTACAAAAAAACAATAGTTCCTCATTTTTCTCAGGAATTCAGGAGTTTGTAAATTGTGGTTCTAGAGAGTGCATAGTCACCTTATACTAGAGAATAATGAGGAACATCTCATTCCAGCTGGCAACTTTAAGAAGTATATCTGAGTTATCTGTTTACCATTCCAAAGTCAATCGATTTTAACTATATCCGATTTGTAATAAATTCTTAGTGGAATTCCAATTCTGCTTTTTTAGAAGTTCATGTCTCCAAGAACTCATGTGATCACCAAATATTCATTGTATTCATTTCATGAATTATACTTAATCATTCATCTTGTCCTTCATATCTTTACTTTTTTCCATTAAAAATAAGTTGTAAATGCAAAACTACCAAGAAAAAGGTAACAATAGAATCAAACTATAATTCAAATGTAAGGAATTCAAGTTACTAGTAATTAGGATAGTAAACTCAAAGTTAATGATCTAGTTCTACAAAGTCACATTTTACCATTTTATCACTATCACCGTTTTTTTTTAAGTTACCACATGTGAATTTGTTTAATAAACCTTTTTCTACTATTTCAACTTACATGGAAATAGCCCACTTAACATTTTCTTGACAATTTTAAAAATTTCACCAATATGTAAGACTATGTCGGATGAATAAAAAAAATTGCTTTGACACACATATAAAACATATTTCTGTAATTTGGGTCAAGGAACCAGGGTAGATACTCTGATAGAAACAGTTGAGAACTGTTGGCTTATTCTGAGTTCTCCTTTACTATGCTTTCTATACTTGTAGATATAGAATAGCACTTGTTTACCAAACTTATTGATATTATATAATATTTAGTCCAATCATATGTGCACAAAATCTTTTTCATTGTACCACTGCTGATGGATGAGATTTACCATGCTATAGGTTTTTAAGATCATTCAAAGATAAAGAATATAAATAACATATTTAATATTTTAATTGGAGGTGGAGGAAGATAGGAACACTAGCACACTGTTGGTGGAACTGCAAACTGATACAGCCATTCTGGAAAGCAGTGTGGAGAATCCTCAAAAAATTAGGGTTAGATCCAATGTACAATCCAGCTATCCCTCTTCAGTTAGAATCAGCACATTACAGCAACACAGCAAAATCTATGTGCATAGCAGCTCAATTTATAATAGCTAAATTATGGAATCAAATCAGATGCCTCTTAATGGGTGAATGGATCCAAAAGCTCTGGTATGTACAATGGAGTTCTACTCAGTTAGTAGAAACAATGATATTGCATCTACTGAAGGTAAATGGACGGCAACGGAAGAAATCATGCCCAGCGAAGTTAGCCAAACCCAGAGACTCAAGGGTTGAATGTTTTCCCTCATTTGTGGAGGCTGGAGCTAAACCCAGGCTTGGGAGGAAGATTGTCAAAATCATATATCAGACCCAGCACAGGCATTGCAACACATCATGTAGGGGAAATATAGAGATGTAGGGGGTTGGGAGAGGGGGAAATGGGAAAGGGAGGGAGAATAAAGAGGGATCTAAGGAGATAATCAACAGTGTAGCATACTCTTACCCCTCCGAAAAAAAGCCAAATAATACTTATGCAATCATTAATTATGGAAAAGTCATAATCCAAACAATTATATCAGTTGTAAGAGTGAAATATAGAAGAATCAAGAGACTGGTGTGTGGGTGATGTAGGAGTAGCTCTGATTTAGGAGCAAATGCATATAACATTGTTACTTATATGCATTTATGATTGTACAATAATGCAACTCTTTGTTTAAAATTTTTAAAAAAGACCATTCAGCCAAACTCCAAGTCATTATACTGCTCCTTCAAAATATTGTAAACTTCACTGTCTCTCAGGTACCTCACTTATGCTTGGAATGGCCCTGTTATAGTCACAACTTGGAGCCAAATTGATAAACTGTAATATGTATAGAGATGGTTAACCAAGATGGTTAGGAAGGAAAATAATAACTGAAGGTACAGATGATTAAACTGAAAAATAATAAATTTGAAGGCCTTTCTTCAAATGCCTGATGGGATACCAGGTGGAAGAACAACTGAAAATATCTGTATACCTCAGAGGAACAAACCTGGACCAAAGCTAAATATTATATAAAGTATTTTGCTTCTTAGTGAGGAAATTCTACCTTTCTAATGAAGCACTATTTCCTTCCAGATAGCATCTGTGATGAGTAATAATGCCTATACCATCATCTAGGTTTCTTATTTAATCTTGACGATAACAGGAGAGAATTGTACTATACATCACTGAAGACAACTTCTTATTGTTGTTACTAATTGCCAATTATTTAACTATATAAATTTCAAGATTCCCTAACACATGTCCCCTACCCCACCAGTTAAATCCAAGGATGCATTGCAGAATTTTGAACGTCCTGTGGAGATCCTTACAAATTGTCCTTGGCAATTTTTCAATACAATCAAATTAGAAATTTAGTGAAATCTGGAGACACTTGTTATTAATGAACAGATGCTAATTAGTAGTGACTCATTTTTTCTTATGAATGGAAGATAATATATTTAGACATACATTCCATAATTTTTTTGGGAGTCATGTTCCACTTATTCATCTGTAGTTTTAAAAATCAAATATATTTTTGTTTGTGAAAAATAGGGCATTTTTTCCATGTTTCCTTTTCTGATTACTCATCAGTTCTCTGCCTCATGATCTTTGATGAGGAAGAGCAGAGGGCCAAGAATAATTCTAGAGAAAGATTATTTCAGGAGCAGCAAATGTTTCTTATAGTTTTATTTTTGTCAGCCTTTTCCCCTTTTTCCTCTCTCTCTGCTTCTTTTCCATCCTTTGCAGTCTCTCCTTTTTTTCTCTTCCGCTTCTTTTTTCTTTTTCTCCCTTCCCTTTTCCTTTCTTCCCTATCCTCCCCTCTTTTATTTCCTCCTTCCTTTGTTTATGTTACCTCTTATGATGTCTAGCTTCTTTTCCTTGAGTCTCGCAGTAGAGATAATTTCCTCAGGAAGGCTTTTCTTGATTTTTAAGCAAAATATTTGATCAGCCTATTAAATATTTTATTGTTTTTGTTGAACTTATCAAAAATATGCAACTTTTTAGTGTTTAAAATGTATTTGTAATTTTTCATCTTATTCAGGCTGTAAGCTTCATGGCAACAAAGATAACATCTATTTTATTATTTCTGTATTCTCTGTTTCACCAACTTTTCTGATGTACTTGTTTAAGTGCATTTCAGCATGTGCAGATGTATGGATAAATGTCGGGTGAACAATTTAACAATCAATTAACATTTTTATTTATTAAATCTATGCTTCCTGAGGACTGTCTTTCTTAGCCTTGTGTTTGGTTCCAGAAATGGAAAATCTATGCTACATCCAAATAAATGGGTCCACCAAAAATGTGTGAAAAAATGGAGCTAATGATGGATTATGCCAGAGTCAAAACTGAATGTTTTACTAACTGATCACATTACTAATACCCACATATATTTGAAGTATCTTTTTTATTTTCAACCTGAGATTTAGTATAGTACTATTTAAAACCAAGGTTGCAACTTGCTCTCCTTTTGTCTTATTGCTTATGGGTACTATTTAGGAAAAAGTGGTATACAAAGTGAAAAGTTCTGCTTTGAGAAAAGAGAAAACATCTATGAATATTTGTAAGTGAAAATACTATGCTTTTGAAAGTCTGAGAAATTTTTTTACATAAGCCAAAAATCAATAAATTGCCTTTCTCAGATGGTTGCTTTAATTGAAAGCTTCAAAATATGGAAGAAAATAGCTATTAGGAGGTGACTGACTGAAAAGTTCTCATGTTTCTAAGACTTTTCTTTAAATTATCAAGCTTTGTAGAACATCAGTTGTTATAATTAGAGGAAAACTGTTTTGTTAAATTTATTTAAAAATAACTGCAATCTCACAAATATTTTGGTACATATCTTACATGGCCTGGAACTTTTTGTTTTTTTTAACAGAGGTCCTGAATTGAGTGAAATAGTTGCCTACTGACTCATGCAGGAAGACTACCTTAGGCATATATTTCATGTGATAATTGCTTTTCTTTTGCATTTAGGAACTACAGGCAAAAGTGAGAGAAATGAAGTTGGTTTGATTACCCAGAGGGAAAGCAATCACTATGCTTGTCAGGTCTATGAACATTTCTACCATCCTGGGAAATCTTGAAAAATAAAATCATGTTGGTGACTATCTCACAGTGCACTCAATTAAAGTTAAGTTGTTAGATTTTTCCCTAAGAAATGTCAGCCATTGCCATTACCAGGTTTCTGACCAGGTCACATGGAAAATAAATGTGTTCACACTACACTATCTGCATTTGTCAGCGTCTAAGCTAAAAAGAAAGACTGATGAGTATCTCCTGGATATTCATTCTAGTTTCACTTGGGGCAAATTCTATTCACCCTGCAAATGTTTTGACCACAAACTATTCTCTTTTGCTGCTTTATCTCCCTTGGAAATTTAACACAGTACAGAATTTTGTAATTTAAAAGTGCGGATTAAATGCAATTGGTTTGTGCATAGGCTAGATGGGAATTTGAAGAAATCTGCCTCATCAAACATTAATGGAGAATAGATAAAATTACTGACTGGCTACTCTGCCAAGACTATAACGAAACTTCTGACTTTAGCTCTGTAAAGGAGAGAGTGGTGAAAAGAGAGGAAGACTGAGTTTGATGGGAGTTGGGTTTCTCAGACTGTTCTATTCAGAAAATGTCACATTTCAGAGATTTTGCTGCCTTGCGTTTCAGGATAGATTCAGGAAAAGTTTTGTGGCTAGGAAAAGGAAAAATTGCCTCATCAGTCACCCACTCCACCTTCAACTCCCCTAATAACTGTCATCTAATGCTCAGCTGAGTGTGGACCCAAGGCCACAAGCCTTCTCCTGAGAAAGTTGAGGAGGAGTACATCAGACAGGAGAACTCAGGGAAAGCTAAGATAAAATCAACTCTTCCAGCCCCATCTACATTTTCAGAACGAGATTCTTGTGAGACTCTTTTTTTTATAGAAAGAGAGAGTGAGAGATAAAATCAGTTTTATTTACTCATTTGATTTTAGTTTCTCTGACACTGACACTTAGTTGTGTATGTTGTGCTGTGTTTCGAATGTGGGTCCTTGCATATGCCAGGCAAGTGCTCCAACTGCTGAGCCACTACTCCAGCCCCTTGTGATACTTTCCTAATTCTAAATTATTTCTAACTTTAACCTTTGTATGATATTATTACTAATTCTACCAAAGACCTTTGAAAATTGTTAAAACTCTTGGAAGAACATTTCTTTTTAACTGTATAACTTTGTCTTCCCTGTCTGTAAATTTTTATTTAAGGGTGTCACACTACCTGAAAATAGCTTCATTTCCAGTACTTACCAGTGCAGAGTTCTGTGAAAGATGTGTGGTTCCTTGAGCAACACAACCGTGGCTAATTCGATCAACACTCACTGCAGATTTATTGAGACACTTTTATATACCAAAACACTCATTGCTCAAAAAGGAACAATTATATCTCTATTTTGCCCACTCACATATTCAAAAGACTCTGTCAAGGGATATCTAACATGCTTATTTTTACAATGATTCTTGGGCATATTTTGTGTTCATGATATTTTAAATTATTCTGACTATATTTAAATTTTTGACAATATTTTGCATATCACAGGTTTTCATTTGTGTGAAAGATGCAAAGATGTCTACATAAAAGCTATACTTGCCATATCTATTTATACTGAATTAATTGAAGAGAGAAAGCAGCAGTGGCCAGCACAGCATGAGGACCAAAAGAGTAAAACTTCTTTTCTTTTTCTCTCTCAAAAGAACAAATTTATTTGTATTACTTTTGATTTGTTATTTGACTTTTTAAAGCTCCATCTATGAATGTATCTTGTATTGAGTTACTTGTTTCATTAGGACTGAAATAAAATTAACCTATCCCAGCAAGATAATATGGCATTAATTGTAAGACAAAACAAAAATATAGAACACCTAGGGGAAAAAAAACAGCAACAGCTTCAAAAAAGGAGTCTCACTAGTAACAGTGCTGTTAAATAGTTTATGAACTATGTAGCAATCACAGAACTTATTTAGCTCAGAAAGCATGCCATTAAAAACATCAACTATAATCAAAATAAGTATTTGTGAAAAGTGATGAAGCTCTGTAACATAAATGATAAAAGGAACCATAGCTTAGTAAGGGCAGTTTCGTGGCCCTTAATAGTATGGAGTCAGCAGTTAAAATGTCCAGTTGTGAATTATCTTCTGAAAGTTTGGATTCATAGGAATAACTGCAAATTACATGATGATTTGAGAGTTTGTTCTTTACTCTTTGTTTATATATTTTTTCATTTTAAAAAATGTGTAACGAAAGAATTATGGGTGGGGCTGGAGCGGTGGCTCAGTGGTTTCGGTGCTTGCCTGGCAAGCACAAGGACCCTGGTTCAAACCCCAGCACCACATACACAACTGAGTGTTGGAGCAACTGAAGCCATGAGGCCATGTGAAAAACTAAAAAATAAAGTTGTTTCTCTCTAAAAAAAAAAAAAAAAAAAGAAAGAAAGAATTATGGGTAATTAAAGCTGGAATTGTACTGAGATATCAAATCCAATGTGTTCATTCAGAGGCAAGTACTTTCATACTTCATCTGCATTTGCTTTAGTTCTACAAATGTCAAATGGGATTTTAGATACTCTTCAAATATATGTTCATTTGCCTTTTAAATACCGATAATTCTGTTTCAAACTTATCGTTATATATATCTTCTAGGAATGTAATATGTGTAATAATTTCTTTTATTCTAAATATTTCCACTTCCTCAGTTAAATAGAGGTGTGGCTTAGATAAAGGGAAAAAATATAAAGGGAAAAAACTTGCCTTGAAAACACACCCAGATCAAACATTGAGCCTATGTCCTGTTTGGGGGTAATATTTTACTAGTACGCCATAAAAAATTTGACTTTATTTTTATTTAATTTTTTTATTTTTGAGCAACCTTACAAGATTTTAACAAAACAATATAAAATGTGTATAAGATGTGTATATATTCTAGATATTGCAATTATCCCCAGGAGTGCCCCCCCATTACCCTCCCTTATCCCTCCCTTCCCCTTCCCATTATAACTCTAAAAATAGTATTAGATTGTAAAGCATTACATCTTATCTGAATTTAACTCATGTTTCTAGACCAACTTTCTCATTGTCCAGGGTCTAGTCCCCACCTCCACAGATGAGTGGAGACAATCGACCCTTA
>PVKS010046270.1:0-13376 GCA_004027875.1 Aplodontia rufa
AGATGCCTGAGAACCAAACAAAATGACAAGCTGTGGCCATTTATGAACAAAATTGCAGGTAGCAATTAAAACTGATATGGCACTGTGGGAAGGAAGGCAGTGGGTGACAGGTCCCTGGGATACAAATGGGAGGCTAATGATGTGTTTCTTCCAGAGAAGATGGGGTATGCAGCTGAGGTCAGACTGCCTTATAATTTCACTTAAGAACATGGGGCTGGAGCGGTGGCTTTGGGAAGGGAGAGAAGTCACAGAGGAGGCAGTCAAATGGAGACATCTGCCAGGGCCTCCAGGAGACTAAATAAACGCCACCATATTTTAATATTCTCATCATTCAGGGAATGTAAAAGCTGGTCTGCGGAGGCTGCTGGTGTGTAAAGGTAAGATGGTTTAATATGGAGAAAGGGATGAATACCAGCTTGAAAGTGACAGATCGATTTGACTGAGGTTCTTCCACAATTTTCTGCAAGTTAGCTGCCACTGTAATCATACAAAGAGAGAAAAGCAACAAATGAGAAGTTATATGGATGTACTTGCAAAATGGTTAAATGGTGGTTAAGCTTTCCACAATCAAAATGGAAGCAAAAAGATCAACCATTTCCCAAACAAAAGTATCTTAAAAACTCATCCCCAAGTTGCACAAATGAATCTGAATCATTGGTAAATTAACTTTGTTGAAGATGTATTAACTAACCTAGGAAACACAGGTGTGTTTTGCCTGTTAATGAACCAGAAATCCCCCAATGGGAGCCCACAAAGCATGACCTGAGGCCTGCTTTCATTCTGCCTGCAAACAATGGTATAAAAAGACAGACTGCACACGGCCCACAAAGCCTAGATGAAACACTGCCTGAGTTTCTGCAGGGAAATGGCTGACATTTTAAACCTGATGGTCTTTCTATTAGTAATGTACCTATGGCCTGCCTATGCCTTTTACCTTCCTTGTTCCCCCTCTCCCCTTTTTTTTCTTTTGAAAGAGAGAGTTAATTTTATTTTTCTCATCTGGTTTTTGTTTTTCTGACACTGTTGTGAATGTGGTGCTGGAGTTCAAACCTGGGTCCTTGAGCATTCCAAGTGCTGTACTGCTGAGCCACCTCTCCTACCCTCCTTCCTGCTTTTTCTAAATCTCTAATATTTCCTCACCCATGTGTTTCGCAGACTAGAGATGCACCAAAAAAAGACCAAGTTACTGTTCTGTGACTTTTACCTTCAGTTTAACCAGAGTATACCAAAAACCTTGGTATATTTTCATCTACTACCGCTGGAGGTCACAAAGCAAATTCGAAAGTAGGATAGTTTGGTTTGTTAAGTGAAATGTCTTCAGTAACTGTAATTTCAGCCAAGCCAAAAACCATTTCAAAAACCAGCAGACATATTCAGTGGAATACAACCCTGGTTTTTTAGGTACTAAGTATATAAACTGAAACATGGGGCACAGGGCAGAGCACAACATAGTTACCTATTACTAAATCCCTTCCATCGACCAGGCCAGCAGAAATCAGTTCCTGAGAGACACCTTCTGCTGTATCTGAAAGGAAAGAGAAGGTATTACACTTTTTGTGCACACATGTCACTGCTAACACTCACAGCCAGCATGGGTGGCAGTACTACCAGACACAAGTATGCTATTAGGTCCACAAAGCCAAGAAGGTAGGCAGGGTACTCTTCCTTTAGGAGTGATCTCAACTGAGGGATTTTCATAGGTCTGGGTAGAAGGCAAAATGTGTAAGGAACAAGGTGCCAGGTATCAGTTCAATGTACAGATAACTTTCTAGAGGGTGGAAAGTAGAGGGTTAAGGTCCATGTCAGAAGAGCACCCAACAGGGACTCTACAGAGAAAAATCAGTTTTTGAGGACAACCCTGGACCTGAGCTCTAAGCTCTGAGACAGGATACTGAATATGTAATATCCCCCAGTGCTAGTAAAAGACAAGATTTGGGGCTCAGCAGTTTAGGTGCTTGCCTGGCAAGCGTGAGGACCTGGGTTCAAACTCCAGCACCACATACACAACTAAGTGTTAGAGCAACTAAGGCCATGTGAAAAACTAAATAAAGTTGTTTCTCCCTTTCTCTGTCTCTCTCTCTCACTGTCCCTCTCTCTTTAAAAAAAAAAAAAAAAAGACAAGACTTATTCTCAAAACTTGAGAGAACAAATTAAATCTCTTCTCTTTTGGCATTATGTTTCAAGGTTTTTTAGCATTTGCATAATTTTCTTCTTTATCTTCTGGATTTCCTCCTTACCTAGTCATCCCAGATGGTATTATCTGAGCAATGGATGTAAAATTAAAGAAAATGGTGAAAACGGACTATCCCAAATCATTTTGCTTTCAATTATCTCAGTGGTGCTGGTTCCCAAGGGCTGCACACTGTACCCTGAGAGGGAGGGAATATGAGAACCAATTGGGAGAAGTGCACACACATATACACAGATGACCAGCAATTTCAATTAGTTCCTGAAAATGTGAGTTTCCTTGTTCCAAAAAAACAAAATACAGATAGACCTCTGAACATTTGCATCTGTACTGTTAGGTCACATGCTGATACCGAGACACCAACTGTGGGACATAAGGACAGGTAACTGCTGGCTCCTGGGCACCTCTCAAATCAGAATACTGATTAAAAACAACAAGAAAAATTAAATTGTTCCAGGGTGCAGTTCGCAATCAGAACCAGTACATGCCAAGGTTCAGTTTCTCTATAAGGAAAAAGGAGCATGCAGGTGGTTTCTTCTTTATTACAACACAGAAGAAGCAAGCACTGCGATAAGAGCAAGAGCTACGGACTCAGTTCTGGTTTGAACGACAGGTTCCTCTCCGTAGCTGTGTGACTCTGAACATATTACTGTGCCTCTCTCTAATCTCTGATGCCTTCATCTAGTAGATGGGGATAATAATTAGAAGACTGTTGTAAGATTTTAATAAGCTAATGCTAGCAGAATACCTAGCCCATTGTGGGCACTACATAAAAGTTACATTCCCTATTGTTTGTATTATTAGGTTTTCTAAATGAGTTTAGTAGTAAGAAAACTGCATTTTATTTATTCTATTCTTCTGTCCCTCAAACCTAAACCAAAAAATTTTTAACATCTTAAAAAAAAACATATACCTAAAAGACAAAAACTTCACACTTCACTAAACAACAAATTAGAAGTTAATTTGTTTTTAATCTTGTTGATGCCTCACCTCTTCCAGGAGTAAATTCAAATCGAATATCATTTAGTTCTTTTTTTGAATTCCTGTGAAGAAAACAAAATTGACTAAAATAAGATCGTCTGAATTTCTGCATGGGAGTCTGCCGATATTCATCAGGAAAGCTATGCCTTGAAAAGACCAGTCTGTTCCCACAGGTTGACTTGTCCTGGTGTGCTAACACTGCAGGCCCAGAGCTAACAAGTCAGTTATCAATTCACTGTCCCACAGGCCTTAGAATTCATGTCTTCCACTAAACAATATAAAAATCTCACAGTTTTGGGGAGATTCTTATATGTGCAGAATCCCCACCCCCTTATTCCTCTAAGAGAATGCTATATGATTCAAATAGTCCCACAAAGTTCACGTACTGCAAAGTTCATTCTGAAGACACTGTTTTTCATTTTTGTTTTTTCTTTTTATGGTACAGGGGATTTAACCACTGAGCGACATCCCCAACCTTCTTTTATTTTGAGACAGGGACTAAGTTGCTTAGGACCTCACTAAGTTGCTGAGAATGGCCTCAAACTTGCCTCCACCACCTGAGTAGCCAGATATATAGGTCTCACAGGTAGAGATTGATTAATGTAGTTAAAGCAGGAGTGGCTGAATCCTAATCAAGTCTGTCATTAAAGTGAGTTTGGCCCCCACTTGCTCTCTTGCTGCTCCATCATGGGATGAGGTAGCACAAACACTCTCACCAAATGTGGGCCCCTCAACCTTGGACTTCTCAGCCTCTAGAACTGTAAAAATAAATGGGTTCTTTCTAATTTACCCAGTCTCAGGTATTCTGTCTTTGCAACACAAATTGTTCTAGGACACATAATCATATAAAACTAAGAGGAAAACCTGTATGAGCAAAAGGAGTTGTGATTAGAATGACGCAGGGCACCCATTCCATCCTCATCCTATTCTCACATGCCCCATGCCTAGGAGAGCTCCTTGTTGCCACCCATGATCAGTCACAGCAGACTCGGGGATTGAAATACACGATGCTCTCTCAAATCCCGCAGGAGGAGGAGAACACATGAGAATAGGGTATTGAAGAAAAGCTTCAAAGGCAGTTTTTAAACAGGACTTGACAGGTAAGCAGGATTTGGGTAGACAGAGATAACAGGGAAGGAATTAGGCCCAGAGTGGCAGCGGAGTTAATACATGGCTCCATGAATTTAAACATGGGACTGGTGAAGTTCAGTTACAGTGATCACCACACCATGAACTGAAATTAACCAGGTTCCTTAGATGTTCTGGTAGAAGGTGGAGAAATTGGAACACTGTCTAAAAGCAGACATGCCTGATCATTCAAATCCATTTTAACTAAACAAAGTAGAGAGTTAAGGGCTGTTTGACAAATAACATACTTGACAATATTACTGAAATTGTGCTTAAAATAGAATTACTCATCTCAAATATACCCTGCTTCCAAGTGATTTCCCCTTCCAGTACCTTTTCTCTATACCTGCATATAAAGACTTCCACTGACACAGGTATACTGCCTAAAACAGGATTAGCTACATAAGTGCATCCTACAGATCAACTTCCTACCTAGACTTGATTATCAAAAAGGAGGCAGTTAACTTTTTCTTCCACAGTATCTAGGAACGCTGTGCAAAGTCTGTTCTTAATACACAATTGTTTTGTCTATCCTTTCTGGAAGCAGAATAAATTAAGATAGAAATATTAGCATAAGATTAGTGATTTAACTGGCATTTAAGCACAAATAATATTTTACTTCCTCAAACAGTCTGGATCATTGGACATTAAATATTCTCAAAAGAATTCTTGCTACTTCTATCTCTAATTACAACTCCACTAGAAAGACAATTCAGAATTCATTCACAGAGGTTCAATTAGTCATTTGTAAACCAGTGAGACTCTTAAAATGTTAGTAATAATTAAAGAAGGCCTGGGATGTCTCACCTGATACTTTTTTTAATATTAATTTTTTCTAATTCATTTACAAGTAGAGACTTAACTGGAACAATACAATAGTCATAGCTATTCTGACAAGAAAACTCTGGACTCCTAATCCAGGTTTCTAATCCCCTGGAGGTGTTTGAAATGAATGGATTGCTATCCATGGCACCCACTTCTGAGCAATTTACCAGGACCTCTTTGTATTCTCTCAACAGAATCACCAATTAGAACATCTGCCATATAACAAAGAAACAAACTTGGAATATATTTAGAGGTTTTCATCTTCATTTGATCCATTACAACGAAAACCACTCCCCTCATAAGTTAGTTAATCCCAGAGTCCATGATGCTTATATGGTCACCTTTTAAAACTAATCTTCAGATTAGGCAATTAATAATATACCCCTAAAAACTTTTTCTGGAGTCTTGGAAGATGGTGGCAGTGGCAGCGGCAGGTGCTGAGCACTGCTGAACAAGAAATCTGTGAATGTGGGACACCAATCATGCAAGAAGTGTCTTACTGTGAAGTGGGTGAACAGCAAAATTTCACCCCAAATTCATTATTATCCAAGGAAAGAAGCTTAGTAATATGGAGCCGTGGAGAAGTTGAAAGTTACAACACCATCAGCTACCCAGGAAGCGAGTAGGGAATTAGCCTGAAGGGAAGGAATCTGCACACAATTAATTTAACTCAGATACATCGGTGAACACTCAGCGAAACCTGGGCACGGGTCCCCTGTGCTGCCGGACTATGGCAACACAGGCAGAGGCCCTGGGTCTACTTTATTGCACACAAATTACACTCCCTAAATCTGATCCCGTGAAGAAGTGGGATGGCACCACCATCTCGAAACCTCCCAGAGGGCAGTACAGGACCCTGCTTCATCAAAAATGAAACCAAAACCACTGGCTATAGCACAGATTGGGGAGCTCAGTCTGGAGAAGCAGCTCCAAATGCCCAGTGTTTTGACTGTCTGCCCTGGGGGCTAGAGGCTTCTTGCCCACACCCTTACACGCCCAAACTGCAAGATGAGTCTGTGACTAGTAGGACCTAATCAATCAGGGTGGACTCAGACTACAGGTCCAACACATAGTGCCTGAAACTCTCAGACAAGGTAGTGGCTAGCGTCAGCCTCAGGGACCTACAAACTAAAGGGGCAGCCTAAATTCAGTGTGTTCCTTCACTTTCAGACCCTGATTTCTGCGTACAGACCCAATCCCTTAGGTCCTGGGGTCTCCAAGTGGGACTGGGATTCCACGCCCCCTAGTGGTTGCATTTGAGACCTACACAAACACTGGTCTAGTTGGGCTGGTGTCCCCTTCACACATGCCTCCCCTTGCTGGGGTTGTGTCTGCCCTACATATCATCTCTTGGGGCCACTGAGGACCTCGACAACCAAGGGTGGGCCAATAACGGTCCCGGGGGAGCTCAGTCGAGGCCAGTCACTCTCCTTAGAAAAGTAAGAGTCCCTTAAAGGGGCTGGAGTGGTGGCTCAGCAGTTACAGTGTTTGCCTAGCATGTGCAAGTACTCAAGTTCAAACCCCAGCACCACATATACAACAAAGCTTGGAGGAACGGAAGTCATACGAAAAACTAAATAAAAATTGCTTCTCTCTTCCTCTCTCTCACTATCCCCTCTTTCTTTTTTTTTCTTTCTTTCATTTTTTTTTTTAAAGAAAAACAGGAGTCCCTTACAACTGCACCAGGATTCACAAGACTCCCAGCGGCTCCTGGGTCCCCAGCTGAAGAGGGACAGGAGTTTCGGCAGGCAGACAATAAACTGCCCAATAGCGCAACTCAGGTGGCCCTGAAGTCTGTTCTCACAGAAAGAAGGGAAGGTGATTGTTTGCAACCCCTCTACAGGAGTAAGATACTGAAAGGCCTCCTGAAAATCTGTCAGCTCAGATCACCAAAACTCATTACCTCCAACAAACTCAACTGGAAATTGACTCCACCTAGAAGTCAGCTAAAAACACATTCCCCCACGATACATACTGACCTCAGCAGTAATAATTCAGAACCATCCCAACTCTTTTATTTTTTATTTAATTTTTTTTCTGTTGTTGTTATTGAAATTGGTGTATGTATTTTTCTTTGTTTGTCTGCGTGGATGTCTTTTACTAACACTGTGACTTCTTGTGTTTGACCGCTGTATCCATATCACTGGGGTTCAACCTGTGAAGGCCTGCAATATAGCAAACTAGTCCTCAGTATCCTTGGGTTGAAGAGATCCCCCCTCTCTACTACTCTCTTCTTCCCTTTACTCTATCAATTCCTAAACTGTATCTATTCTGTCTCATCCTCCCTCAAAGGCTTTCCCCACTCTCCTTCCATTTCTATCTTTTCTTTATTCTTAGGAAAATAGCCTACATCATCTCTACCACCTTGTAGCTCTACATCCTAATTCACAAGTTCCACACTACCTTCCTACATCATTCCCTTTGCTAGACTTTCTTTTCCCCAGACCTACACAGGTCCTGCTAAACTAAAGAGAATCCTTACTTGAAAATGGGTGTTTGCTTGCTAATTAAGTATAGTGTGAGAGCTCTCATGGAAGGAAAATGCTAATTCAATTACTCACAGGTGCTAATCAACACTGTAACAGCCACAGTTGACATTGTCTGTTGTATGCACTGATTGCACTTACTGACTTCTATCCCCTATCCCCTGAGGTACTGGAAAACCTAAAGGTCCACAATACTTCACTGATTGGGGTACCAGTCACTGAACTGTGCTACACAAATTGTACTCCAGCTAAACTAAGCAAAGAGATAAGAAGCTCCAATACCATCAGCAAAGCCCCCAAGACAATTATTCACTGTTGGCCCTCAAGCCACACTCCCTATATCTGAAAATGAGGAAAAAGGGAAACAATCCTCCTCCTCAACCCCACAGCTCTCCATGCAAGGTGTCCATGGTTAGGGTCCTAAACGAAAACCTAGAAAACTATATCAACAATATGGTTAGTAATTCAATCAAAGAATTAAAAGATATAAAGAAAGAGATGAGAGCAATTCCAGAAGATTAGAGACCATATATATAAACAGAAAGACATTCTGAAAAGAAATGTACCAGAGGTCTTAGAACTGAAAAATACTGTCCAAAGAATTAAAAGCTCATTGGAAGATACTAATGCCAGAGTAACCTCAAAAGAAAATGGAACCTCAGCGCTCAAAGAATGAATATCAGATAATGCAGACATGCTGAGCAATGTCAAGTTCAAGGATAGATAAGAAAATAAACTTATTGTACATGATCAGAACTTCCAAGTAGTATTTGATGAGATGAGAAGAAATAATTTGAGAGTAATTAGGATTGAAGAAAACACTGAACAACAAACAAGGGGCATTAAGAACCTTCTAAGTGAAATTGCCAAGAAGAATTTTCCCCATATCAGAATAGATCCAGAGAATCAAATTCAGGACACCTACCTATAGGACACCAAACAGACCTAAGCAAATGAGAAACTCACCAAGACACATCATCTATAAAATGAGTAACTGAGAAATCAAGGAGAGAATCCCAAAAACAGCTAGGAGAAAATGCCAAATCACATTCAGAGGCAGACCAATGTGGATTACTATGGATTTCTCAGATCAGACAATAAAGGCCAGAAGAGCATGGAATAATATTTTTCAAACTTTGAAAGAAAACAAGTTGCAGCCAAAGATAATATACCCTGAAAAACTCAACTTTAAAAGTGATGGGGAAAAAAAAAAAAAAAAGTGATGGGGAAATTAAATACTTCAATGATAAATTCAAGCTAGCAAGGTACATGAAAACAAAGCTTGCGCTATAGAAAATTCTCAAGGACATACTTCATTCAGAGGAACAAGCAAACAACTTCCAAAACCTTTAAACAAGTCAATAATCAAAAATCACACCAAAAGATATCCAAGATTGCACAAAACAAAGCAATAGTCACAACATCAGGGACCCAGATTCCCATATCTAGTCTAACTCTGAATGTGAGTGGACTCAATGCTCCAATCAAAAGACACAGATTGGCTTACTGGTTCAAAAAAACAAAATCCAACAATATTCTGACTATAGGAGACACACCTCACAATCAAAAATAAACACAGACTGAAGGGGAAAGGCTGGCAAAATGTCTACCAGCTGTGGCCTGAAAAAGCAAGCTAGCGTTGGGATCCTTATATCTGATAAAGGTAATTTTAACCAAAAACTAGTCAGAAAGGACAAAGAAGGTCATTATATCATTGTAAAAGGAATAATTCATCAAAAAGACATAACAATAGTTAACATTTATGCCCCCAATTACATCCCTCCCAAAAATATGGAAAAAGTATTCAAGGACATTAAATTCCTCATTGATCTCAACACAATCATACTGGGGGAATTTAATACACCATTATGAACAATAAACAGATCATCAGAGCAAAAAATCAACAAAGATATCTCTAACATAAACAACTCTATTAATCAACTGTACTTAACAGACATTTACAGAATATTCCATCCCTAATCGGCTGAGTTTACCTTCTCAGCAACTCACACAGATCCTTCTCCAAAACAGACCACATCCTAGTAAACAAAGTAACCTTAACAAATAAAAAAAGTTGATATAATCCCTTAATAGCAAGAAAAAAAAAAAACAGAAACTACTCAAATACTTGGAAATTGAATAAGACCCTCTTAAAGAGTGGATAAAAGAGGTAACGAGAGGAGAAATCAAGAAATTCTTCCAAACGAATGATAATGATGAAAAAACAACCTATCAAAAAATCTCTGGGATAGTATGAAAGCTTTCTTAAGAGGTAAATATATGATGGCACTGAGTGCCTTCATGAAAAATCAGGAAAGAGCCCAATAGTCTTATGCTCCAACTCAAATCCCTACAAAAAAAGAGGATAATCCAATCCCAAACCTAATAGAAAACAGGAAATAACTAATTTCAGAGCTGAAATCAATAAAATAGAGAACAAAAAAAAATACAAATTCTCAACAAAACAGAGTTGGTTCTTTGAAAATATAAATAAGATTGACAGACCCCTTGCCAACCTCACCAAAAATAAGAATAAAGTGAAGCAAATAAACAAAATCAAAGACGAAAACGGAGATATCAACACTGACACAAGCAAAATCCAGATTATCACAACTTATATTGAAAAATTATACCCTGCAAAGTTTGATAATATGGAAGAAATGGATAAATATCTTGCCACATACAACATTCCCTAAATTAACACAGGAGGACACTGAAATTCTAAACCAACCAATCTCAGGTAGTGAAATCAAAACAGCAATCAAAGGCCTTCCAAAAATGAAAAGCCCAGGACCTGATAGATTCATGGTAGAAGTCTACCAGACCTTTACAGAAGAATTAACACCAATCCAAACACAAGCTATTCTATGAAACTGAAAGGGATAGAACCCTTCCAAATACTTTCTATGAAGCAACACTGATACCAAAAACTTAACAAAGACACATCAAGAAAAGAAAACTAGAGACCAATTTTCCTGATGAATATAGATGCAAAAAATCCTTAACAAAAATTCTAGCTATCTGGATCCAAAATACATCAAAAAGATAATACATCATGATCAAATGGGCTTCATTCCAGGAAACCATGGCTGATTCAACATATGCAGAATTAAAAATAAAAAGCATATAATCATCTCAATTGACACAAAAAAGGCCTTTGATAAAATTCAGCACCCATTTAAGCTCAAAACTCTGGAGAAGATGGAGATCAAAGGAAGAAACTTTAATTTTGTAAGAGCCATTTATGACAGATTGATGGCCAACATTATGCTTAACGGAGAAAGACTCAAAGCATTTCCACTGAATTCAGGAACAGGACAAGGATGTTCACTTTCACCACTCTTATTCAATATAGTCCTTGAAACCCTAACCAGATCTATCAGACAAGAGAAGGAAATCAAAGGAATTTGGATGGTAGAAGAGGAAGACAAGATGTCTCTGCTTGCTGATGACATGATCCTACACCTAGAAGACCCAATAAGCTCAACCAGAAGACTCCTAGAGCTTATAAACGATATCAACAAAGTGGCTGGCTATAAGATCAACACTCATAAATCCTTAGCTTTCGTATACTCCAGCAACAAGTCCACTGAAGAAGAAATCAGGAAGTCTGTCCCACGCACAATCTCCTCAAATAAAAAAAATAAAAAAAAACTTGGCTATCAATCTAGCAAAGGATATTAAGGACCTCTACAACAAAAACTATCAAACATTAAAAAAAGAAATTGCAGAAGACCTGAGTAGATGGAAAACCATTCCATGTTCTTGGTTAGGCAAAAATCAATATAATCAAAATGGCCATTCTACCCAAAGCCCTATCCAGATTGAATGCAATCCCTAACAAGATACCAATGACATTCTTCATGGATATAGAAAAAGCAATTATCAAATTCACATGAAATAACAGAAGACTCAGAATAGACAAAACATTACTAACCAAGAAAGAGGAAGCAGGTGGTTTCACAATTCCTGACCTGAAATTATACTATAGGGCTATAGTAACAAAAACAGTGTGGTATTGGTATCAAAACAGAATTAAAGACCAATGGAACAGAATAGAAGATACCAAGACAAGCCCTCAAATTTTTAACTATTGATATTTGATAAAGGGGGCAAAAGCATAGTGTGGAAGAAGGATAGCCTGTTCAACAAATGGTGCTGCACAAACTAGATAGCCATATGCAGACAACTGAAATTGGATCCTTACCTCTCATCATAAACAAAAGTCAAATCAAAATGGTTCAAGGATCTGTAAATTAAACCAGCAACTTTACAATTTGCTTGATGAAAAAGTAGAATCAACACTACACGATACCCATATATCAGAACCGCCTTCCTTAACAAGACTGCAATAGTGCAAGATTTGAAGCTAAGAATAAATGAATGGATGCCATTAAACTAAAAAGCTTCTGAACAGCTAAAGAATTAGTCAAGAGTGTCAAGAGAGAACCTACAGAATGGGAGAAAATCTTTGCCTGCTACACCTCAGAGAGAGGACTCAGCTTCCTCTGTCATTGTGCATATGTTCATGATTGTATGGCAATGATTCCCTCCTGAATGTAAGAATATCTTGAATGAATAAAAAAAAATAAACCTCAAAAAAAACTGTTTCTCAATTACAGGCAACATTTTCTAACTCAAACTTGCTATGCTGTAAATGTATCGGTCTCTATTAATGGAGAAATAAGAGGATATGTGCATCAATTCATCACGGCACTTGTTAACAGCCAGGTGGTCACACCATTCCTATTAATTCTAAGAAGTTTAACACACCACCAAATTAGCACCAACTGATGCTGGGGGAACACAATTCTGTCTAGCTAATCTTAGGCACAGACTATTACAACACCTTCAGGGAATTCACAAAACAAAGTATCCACTTACCTTAATCTAAGTACTAAACTGATTGGGATCTTGGCTTCTTGTGAACCTGCTCCTGAAGACAGAGCCTGAAATGCATTGAAAAGTATAAAAAGTCACTGCCTGGAAAGTGAAGCATGGAGATGACTGCAGAGGAAGCATCCACTGGCAGCAATTCTCTTCATTTCCAACTGAAGTCATCCTCCTCCCTAAGAAAATCCCTGCTGTGGCAGGACATGTGTTCCACAGCAGCAACAAAAGCTAAATGTCAACCTGTATCAACATACACGTTGATACAGGTTGCAGACCCAGATGAAATTCCATACATAGCCACATTGGTATTTTATATTTTTTAGGCCCCCCTATTCCCCTATACATGGGTGAAAAACTAGGTTTCTCACTTTAAGAAATTTCCCAGTGTACCATATGGCAACACACAGGGCCTTCAGGAATCCATTCAACCAAAGGCTCCAGGTCTTTTTATGCTTAAACTAAATCTCTCTGAAAACTGTGTGGCTATCTCTTGCTTATGGGAGGACATTACTCTTAAGCTAAGTAAAACAAAAGAGATTAAGAAAATTCACCACCATGACTGCACATGCCCAGAGTAGTGGTCTTCACAGACAGAATACAGGATAATATACTGGGGGTTGGAGTGGTGGCTCAGTGGTTACAGTGCTTGCCTGGAATGTGCGAGGATGAGGGTTCAAACTCCAGCACCATGTACGCAACAAAATGCCAGAGCCACATGAAAAACTTAAACTGATTCTCTCTCTCTTTCTGTCCCTTTTATTAAAACAAAACAAAACAACAAAACAAAACAAACGATAAACTGGGCTACAAAAGGAAAAATCAGAACTTCCATTTTTTATTTTTATCTAAAATATTAGAAAAAAAGAAACTTCTAA
>PVKS010046271.1:0-13380 GCA_004027875.1 Aplodontia rufa
AAAAAAAACAAAACAAAACAAAATAGTCTTTGCATCTAATAGGTGGGCTTACAGGAGCCAAACAGAGGAAGGGCCTTAGCCCAGCTGCTCCACTGATAAAAGAAGCTCATCAAGGTGAACAGTTTTCACTGTTTGGACAGATTTGGTCTGAAGGGGCATTACACAGATGCTGACCTGCTCTGGTAGAGGGAGGTGCAAGAAAGTACTCTGTCGCAGCATGGTCTGTAGAATTTTGACCACTTCAGCAGGTTTGGATGTCATGAGTCGGGGCATAAGGTCAAGAAGTTTGTCTACAAAGCTATCTTGCAAGTGGGGCAAATCAGTGATGAAACACCTGGAGGAACGAAGAAAAGCAATTAATTATACCTTCACTCATCACGAGCTGAGAGCCAGACACCTCTTAAGTCCCGCAGTAGGAAAAGTGCTAAAATGGGAGGAGCTCAAAGTTCACAAATTTAACAGACAAATACTCAGAAAATTATGCCCTAGTGTCATGGTCATTATAAGAATCTGCTATTGAATAACATTGTCTGTCAAGCAAAAACTTGAGTGTTTTAAATGATCTTATTTAATCCTCCTAGCAATCTTATGCAGTGTTCAAACTATTTTCCTTTTACAGATTCTTCTTCTTCTTCTTTTTTGTTTTTGAGAGAGTGACAGTGAAAGAGAAAGAATTAATGTTTGATTCTTTAATTAATTTAACAAATATGTTTTTAGGACCTATCAAGTGCTAAGTATTATTCTCAGTACTGGGACTATAACAGCAAGCCAAAGAGAAAAAATGAACTGTCTTAAAGGAGCCTGTATTTAAGCAAAAGGAAATTCAGGGAGGATGATGTTGCACTAAGGCTCAGAAATATTAAGTACCTTATTCCCAACTCATACTGATTCCATAGGTACTCTGCCTTATGGAAGGGAACAGTTAAAAGGAAACAAAATTCACTCATGAGGTAATATCTGCATAGAACCTCTAAGGCTAAATTAGAAATATGCAGCTCTGATAACAACAGGTAAAGAACTTAGGCAACTAAGAGCTGTCTCCTGCCCCCAAAACCTCTTCAATCCAACTATGCAGAAACAAACTTGAAGTATCTAAGACCAAAAGTAAGGCATGAAGCTGAATTTCACATGTAAAGCTATGACTCTTAACACAGCCAAGCTAACCTGTGCTTTTTACTAGAAAGCAACCCCTGCAGGTGAAGGGTGGTAAAGCTACCCAGTCCTAGAGGAAGCTATCCTCATCCAAATGGAAAAAAAAAGAGTAAGTATAGAGGCATAAAAACCTCAGGTTTGGTAAAGTTCAAGAAGGTGGGGACAGCAGGCAGAAGAGACGATTATTAGACTTAATCAATTCTTTTAAAATCTTATACTTCTAGCACACAAGAAGTCTGTTTATTTCCTAAATTTCCATTTCCTCACCAAGCCTTTCCACTCATCTACTACATCTGTGTTAATCAACTCACTTCATACAGAACTCTGAGAAAAATATTTATTCTACGGAATAAAACTTACCTACAGAATTACAGAACAATTCTTTTATATTATAAAGAAATATGCAGGGCTGGAGCGGTAGTTCAGCAGCTACGGCACTTGCCTGGCATGTGCAAATACATGGATTCGAACCCCAGCACCACTTACACAATGATGTGTCGGCGCAACAAAAGCCACATGAAAAATTAAAGGAAAAACTGATTCTCTTTTTTTCTCTCACTGTCCTTCTCTCTTAAAAACAAAACACAAAACAAAAAAACAACAAAAACTGCCAAGTGGTGATCTTTCAACAAAAGACCTTTAACTTTTCTTCATAATACTTATCTTTTTATAGCCCATCTGAGTGCTGAATCCAAACAATTCCCAATTTTTTTTTTAAGAGCAAGAGATAGTAAAAGAAAAAGAGAGAAAGAGAGAATCACATTTATTTAGTTTTTCATTTGGCCTTCGTTGCTCTGACACTTGGTTATGTACGTGGTTCTAGGGTTTAAACTCGCATCCTCTCGCTTGCCAGGCAAGCACTGTAACCGCTGAGCCACTGCTCCAGCCTCAATTACCAATGTTTTAATTATTTGATTGTACATTTAACTTGAAAGAAGCTTATACACCATTAAAGAAAATACCAAATTAGAGCATACTGCCACAGAAGATAAGTTGGCTGCAGAGGCTAAATCAAGTAACCTGGCTTGGGATTATTCTTGGTGCCTGTTAAGTTACTTTCTGGAAATCCAAATTTTAATAAGCCAGAGGAGTTATGAAATACTCACCTCTGAAAAAAGTCCACTTCCTGTAAAAATTTTTCACACATCCCAAATAAAGGGTCAACTCTGTAGAAAAGAAATGCAAAGTAAATAAGTAATTTGTTTGCAAAATCTGTGAACTAAGGAGCGAGGACCAGAAATCCCAGAAACTGAAGCATACATGAAAGGAAAATGAGTATATTACACTATAAAAATGATTTTTCAGGGCTGGAGCAGTGGCTCGGCAGTTGCAGCACTTGCCTGGCATGCGCAAGGACACAGGTTCAAACCCCAGCACCCACGTACACAACTAAGTGTTAGAGCAACGATAGCCATGTGAAAAGCTCAACAAATATTGATTCTCTCTGTCTCTGTCTCTCTGTCTCTCTCTCTCACTGTCCTTCTCTCTTAAAAAAAAAAAAAAAAAAATTTTTTCAGAGAAACAGAGGACTCCTAAGGGACCTAGGGGAAAATAACTGTTAGAATCCTGAGGCCTAATTCAACTACTGCAGTGACCATTAGGCTCAAGAAACATTCAAAATCAAAGACTATCATAGGCCACACTGGGCACTGGGCTCAAAGGCGTCCAGACAGGAAGACAGCCTACAGGCATTGCAGCAAGTCCCACTTCCGCAGAAGTCCTTGTTGCAGCTCCACAGCTACCTTCAAATTTTTATTCTGTAGTTGACAGCTTGGATCCAAGGAGAGGAGATCCTCATGAGAGGTGTGAAGACCTTTCTAGCTCAGAAATCTCATGTTCCATAGGTGCTAATGTAGGCATAGTTTCCAGGGTCAGATATTTCCAGATAAAAGAATCATTCAGTGAAGCCCAGAGCTATGGTATCTACAGGAAACTGTAGTTCATTTATACTTCCTATTAGTCTAGATTTAATTTACTAGGAGATCAATTTTTCTATGTCAGTATGGGCACTATCAGAATTCTAGGGAACAGACTTAAAGTTAATCAAAGGTAAGTTCTCATGTAGAAGGGGAACAAATTTTGTTAGTACTTTGCCCATAGACCCAGACTATGTTTCTTCTACTTGGTTTTTTAGCCTTACAGAGTATTTCATTTCAGTAAAAACTTTTTGTATACCTAAATAATTCAGGCAACATGCTAGGCCAATATAATTCACTACGTCTTTGTGCATTTTCTTTATAGTTCTTGTATGCTTCTGCATGTAACTTCTCATTTATTTTCATTAATATATCATTAATTGGAGAAGTAAAATTCCAATAAAGAAAAAAAAAAGATGAAAACTCTTTACATAAAACATATGAGAGAATGGTGACGAGGTTCTTCACCTGTTTTTAGACTTTCTACTGAAATGTAAGCTCCATGACAACAGTGACTTTGTATTCCTCATCATTTACTTCCTGACAAAGCGGTATTTCACTTAACATTTGCTTAATGAATAAATAGGGAAATGGCAAATGGAAACCTACTCTAAAACAATATTCATCTGAATTCTTTCCCAAGAAAAGGCGGCACCTGAAACTTTTTTGTGTGTGCATGTGGTACTGGGGACCTTACATTACCAGACAAGTGCTCTGTTAGTGGGCCACATTCCCAGGTATGCCACCACAAAACCTTCTTAAGTGATACAGTCCCAGATATGGAACTGAAATTTGACAGTGAGATTAACTCACCAAAGACTGCCAGGGGTGAGAAGTCTGAAAGGAAAATTCCAGCCATGCAGGGGCACAAAGGAAAGCAATTTGGCTGAGCAGTAAGTAACATTTTTTGGCCTGCTTATGAAACACTAGCTGAGAGAGATTTCAAGCAGTAGAATACAAAAAGATTTGAGAACTCTCCCTCAGTCTAAAACAGAGCAGATAGTTTTACTTTTATGCTATGTGGAGTAGGTCTCTACTACTAAGAATGCCCAT
This sequence comes from Aplodontia rufa, assembly GCA_004027875.1. NCBI lineage: Eukaryota > Metazoa > Chordata > Mammalia > Rodentia > Aplodontiidae > Aplodontia > Aplodontia rufa. The sequence goes on from PVKS010046271.1 coordinate 4,122, forward strand.
CCCTTGAGGTGAGGAAGGAAAACAGTGAGTGATGCTCACTAGCGGAAATCAAACACGGCTCTACAGCGGTTGGGAAGCTATGCCAATTGCCAAAAAATCAGTCCAGACTCTCATTATAAAGTATGCAAAGAAAATGGAAAATCACTAAGCGCTATAAAGGAAAATCAGGAGCTGTAAAGAAGACCAAGCAGCCCTCAATAACACAAAGTCAAAGGTGGAAATCACAAAAACTTTTTAAAAATTTCTAATAAGTAACCTCAGTGAGAGTTAAAAGATTTGAAAGGATATTGCCTTCAGAAAGCAAGAGGAATAGCTACAAAATAGTTTAGAGAAAGCACACATGGAAATAAATACAATGAAGTCAAACTGAACAATCATTGAATAGTAAAAATGAACAATGATGAAAACTGAAATGATAAAAGAATATACTGAGGAACTGACTCAGAACACGAGTAGAAAAACAATGAAATTGAAATTACAAAAGAAAAGGCACAGAGCAAACAGATCCATAGGATCCAATATCCAACATGAGAAACTAGAGTGGGCAGTGGATGGAAGGAGTGATACTAAAAAAATATAAAACAATGGTAAGAAAACAAACAAACCCTGAACTAAAAAAAGAGTTCAAACTTCAGAGTCTCACCAAGAATCAGCAACAATATTGAAAGAACATACCTAGACATATCCTGATGAAATTTCTGAATTCTGAAGAGAAAAAGAAAAATTAACAGCTTTAAGCCAGGAAAAGTAAGCTATTTATAAAGGAAAGAACCAGATTGACATCAGACATTGTAACTGAATTAAAATAACACTAAAAGACAACGCAACAATATTTTCAGAGTGCCAAAAGAATTCCATTTATGTATAAGAGCAAAAGAAAGCAGTTTCAAAATGCAAGGTCTGAATGAGCGGACTTACTTGAGTGTGTTTCTAGTCACATAAAAAAATAAGTTAGAACAAGGGATGACAATTGTGATACAAAAAGAACACTGGTGAGCAAACTGTAGCTAAACTTATAGAGATTATATACAACTCATAATCTTATAAATTTATGATGATTAATGCATATTTTAAGAAAGCATTCTTAAGATACATTATAAAAACACAATAAGCTGAAGTGAAATACCAAATTATTTAAAGAGTATAAAACAAATAAATAAAAGTACTTTCAAACTGTGTTGATTTTGAAGATAGAGAGGTGATCAAAACAATCCCCTTATTGAAAATGTAAAAATACTCTAATCCCAGTGACTTGGAAGGCTTACCCAGGAAGATCATAAAATCAAGGCCAGCCTCAGCAACTTAGTAAGACCTTGTCTCAAAATAAATAAAAAGATTTGGGAATGCAGCTCAGTGGTGAAGCACCTCTGGGTTCAATCTTCAGTACTCAGGCGGGAAAAGAGTAATAATAGTATCACTAAAACTAATATTAGCTAATGTTTACCAAATGTATACAATGAATATAACCAGCAGTCTTTTAAGACTTTATACTATATGATTCAATAATCCTGCCCAGCAACTTGGGCTGAGGCAGTATGATAAAATATTCACAGCCAGCCTCAGCAACCCAGCGAGACCCTAAACAACATAGCAAGACCCTTAAATTAAAAAACTAAAAGGGCTGGGGATGTGACTCAGTGGTTAAAACACCCCTGGGTTCAAATCCCCAGTACCAAAAAATTACGATTCAATAATCCTTAAAATAACCATATGAAAGAGAGCTAGGTACTATTAATTACCCAATTTGATTTATGGGAACAAACTGATGAAGGGTTAAGTACTCTGTCCATGATCACTATGTTTGCACTGTGTAAACGAAAGATCTCAAGGCAAGCAACATGGCACCACAGCCTTAACAGCAAAGCTCTACTGCCTGACTCTCTCCACCTACTAGGTTAGAATGAGGGTACAGAATATTCAAACCCCCGGTGGGGAAAAGAAACAACAGAATCAATTGTTGCAGGAAAAAAAAGAAACGATAAGCAGGAATGTGTGCAAATGGAAAATATAAAATAGTATAGCATAAGTAAACACTGAAGATATTACTATCTTTAATGGCATGGAAAAATAACATTATATTATAGTATGAAAGTAACAGAAGGCACAACAGCAAAGTACACTATAAGTTAACATTAATACACACACATTTGTAATCTACACATGTGGCTTGAGGAAAGTCTGGAAGTATATACATGACATGACAGTTGTTTTAGAAGGGTGTGTAGCCAGGAAATTTTCACATTTTCTACAAAGTTTAATTTTTTACAATAATTATATTTGAACTGAAAAACACATCTGTTTTGTTTTAAAAATAAAAAGTATGGATGCTATCACATGTATCTGTCTTCCCAGTTGTGAGATACAGTGGGATTAAACTTTTTAGAAATGAACATATGCATTATCTTAAAAATTAAAATTATCCAATTTCAGAGAAGTAACAATAAGAAAAAGTGTGCATCACAGAATGAATACAATATGGCAATTCCATTATCAGAAAGTCTTTATAGCTACCAACATATTGAGACCTTATTATGTATCATGCTAGATGCCCTTGTATGTATTTTTCCCTTTATGTTTCACAGAATCCTCATGAGACAGATGCTATCATTTTTCTTGTTGTGTAGACTGAGAAAGAAGGCACAGGAGGGTTAAAAACAAAATCTTTCCTTAATCAAGTAATTAGTAAGTGAAGAAGATAAGTTTTTAAAAAGGTAGTCTGACTTTACAGTACATCCTAATTCATCTTTACTGCCTAAGAGAAAGCTTACTAGTCCCTTCCAAAGACAAAAAGTGGTTCCTGGCACTAAATTCTTAAAGCAATCTATCAAGAAGGACCATACAGAATGTCCCTGTTAACAGATAAGTCCTGTGTTGTGCTGTAAGTAATAGACAGCCACTGGAGGGTTTATAGTAAGGGAGAGACATGATTGAATTTCCAAGAATCTAATCTGATCCATGAATAGCACTCAGAATATCTGAAAAACAAAATGAATAGACTGCATGTCCCATAGCTAATTCTTTCCTAACTCATTTAACTTATCATTAACCTAGATGAGACCTCTAAATGCATTTGGAAGTATCTTTGAAAGGAAATGCCACCGCTCTTGGGCAGCCCCACATCTTACCCTCGAGTAGTTCGTGCTGTTACTATAAGTTGCAAAGCTTTGGCCTGAAGCCTCATGTGATGTATAATCACCACCTGCTTATTCTCCACACCACTGTACATGAACTCCATTTTGTAGGTTTCTTCCAAGATCTATCAGGAAAAGGTAATTAACAATCAGTACAAATATCATTATCTTATCTGAATGCAATGCAGATTTCTACAGACAACCATCTGAATAGGTGAACTTCTGAAGAGAGGTTTTTTTTAAAGAGAGAGAAAGAATCAATTTTATTTTATTTTTTTAATTTTTAATTTTTTTTAAAGAAAGAGGGGATAGTGAGAGATAGACAGAGAGAATCGATTTTTATTTAGTTTTTTCACATGGCTTTTGTTGCTCTGAGACTTCCTTGTGTATGTGGTGCTGGAGTTTGAACTCGCGTACTTGCGCGTGCCAGGCAAGTGCCGTAACCGCTGAGCCACTGCTCCAGCCCAAGAATCAATTTTATTTAGTTTCTCATGTGACTTTCGCTGCTCCAACACTTAGTTGTGTACATGGTGCTGGGGTGTGAACCCATGACCTCGTGCATGCCGGGCAAGCGCCATAACCATTGAGCAACCCTCTAGCCCCTGAAGTGAGATTTTTTTTGAAAAATGCCTATGCTTTAATTTTGAACGAAGATTGTAAATTACTAAGTAAAATCAGGATAGTGTATCTTGTAAAAATAAAATAAATTATTTTTTCAATTGAAAAAAATTTTTTTCATCTGTCAGTAAAAGCAACTTAGTTGATAATATAAAGTTTAACCACTAATGAAATTGCAAAGCACTGCTTGATACCCTAAACCAAATTCACTGAGATATGGGAACAAATGAATACAAGATACTCTTTGACTAATGATGGGGTTATGTCCCAATATGCCCATGTAAGTTGAGAATATTGTTAAGTCAAAATGCATTTAATAAACCTTAACTACCAAATATCCTACCTTAGGAATACCTACACAGTACTGTAGGGCATGGGCTATTTACCCTCCTGATCACCTGGTTGGCTGCAGGCTGCTACTGTTTAGTATCACAAAAGAGTATCTTCCTGCATATTACTAACCCAGGAAAATATAAAAATTCAAAATCTAAAGTAAGATGTCTACTGAATGCATATTGTTGCAGTATCATAAAGTCAAAAAACTGTAGGTGCAACCATTGTGAAACAGGGACCAGCTGTATGTACCTATGTACAGAAACCCAGTCCCCAGGAAAAGCCTTCCAAGAATTGAGCGTTTTAGCAACCATTAACAACAAGTCAGTCATCCAGATGACTTGTGCTATGGGCCTGGTCTGTCTGAGGGAGTTTGAGGAGGGAATAACTACAGAAAACAATGACTATGAGCACAGGTCGAGCTCAGGGCATTTAAGTTCTTGCTCCATTCTATCCAAATCCGTTATTTCCCTTCAAATGATACTTTCTTCTTTCCTTCTGTGCTTGCCTCCCTTTGAAGGCTCTAGAGTCAGAGAAATGTCTCTAGGCTCTCCTATAACGAACAGTAGGACAAGTTACTTAAATTACATGGTGCTTCAGTTTCCCTATCCAAAAATAGGAAAGAAATAGCACCAAGGTCATAAAACTTCCAGTATCAAATGGGGCTTGGAAAATACTTAGCACAGGAAATCCTCTTCCTTCCAAACTATTGCTCCCTGGTCTCCACCTTCCCAACATGGTCCATTTTTGGTTCTAGCCATTAAGTTCCATTTCCCTACAATAAGCCAAATAGCAGAATTGAGAGAGAGTCTGGATCAGATGATGAAAGAATGGGCGGTATAAGAGAAAGAAAACAGATTCTAGGTATCAGCAGACTTTGGATATCAAGACCTGACTCTACTAGCTAGAGTTCTCTACCTTGCTGAGCTCTGACTGCTTCATCTTTAAATGCATTAGACCCTTATTCCTAACTAATGGTATTACTACAAGGGTTAATTTAGATAACAGGCTTGAACTCATTTAGTGAACAATCACAGTCAACATCATTAGCTTCCTAATGGGTCATAATCACTGAGCCATAAACATACTACCTGGAAGGCAAAACCTACAGGGGTTCACTAAATCCTAATGAATGAAGGGAACTGTTCAAAGCTAAAAAGAAATAAACTTGAAGTAAATAAAATTAAATGCTATTTAATGAACAAAGCAGAAATGTAAGAACCTCTTTAACATTCAAGACATCTAAGAAATTATATAATTCAACTGCCACATTTTATACAGGGGGGAAAAATCCAGGGACGTTAAGTAAATTTCTTAATATCACCCAAAAAATGAGAGACAGACCTGAGATTAGAACCAGGTCCCCTATTCCAAATCCAGTATTATGTCCCCTAATTATGCTGCTCTTCTTATTGCTACCTTTTGTCTACCATAGCCTGGAATTAGGGAGGCCACAGCAGAGGTATGGAATCATAGCAAGGCTTCAGGCTCTGCCTTCAACTAGAGAAATCCTGTCTGAGCAGAAAGTCTTAATAAACTTACCTGTTTTGGGGCTGGAGCAGTGGCTCAGCGGTTACGGCACTTGCCTGGCAGGACTTGAGTACGCGAGATCAAACCCTAGCACCATGTACACAATGAAGTGTCAGAGCAATGAAAGCCACATGAAAAGCTAAATAAAAATTACTTCTCTCTTTCTCTCTCTCTCATTGTCCTCTCTTTCTTAAAAAAAAAAAAAAAAACTTACCTGTTTTGCTGCTGCTGAGGCCAAATCGCTCTGCTTTAGATACAAAGGGGCAGCTACATTCCACAACTTTTCCTGCAAGGCCTGTCCAGATAAATGAGAACAGAACATGGAAGTCACAAAGACTGACAAATCATTTAAGACTTGCACTTTTGTGTTGCTTTGAAAATCCTCCATCATCAGGAAGGACTTTCTATTCATTAATCTTATTCTTCAAAGTCAGTAAGTCCTGCCTATTATGGAGAAAAAAGAGATCAATAGTTTAGACTAAATGAACTCCTGCCCATTTGATCCAATTCCTGACCCAAAGGCCCTGTGTCTCAGATCAATGTTTGGAGCAGAGTATAGGAGTCATGAAAGCCTCATAAGAATGTGCAAGCAAGCTAGCTTCCTGGGTCTGGGCCATCCTGTTCTCACCAAGTTAGTTGCTGGACGAACCTAAGCCACATATACCTTCTCCCGTGACTGTGGTTCTTTTTTGTTTGTTCCTTTCTCACTAGCCTTTGAAAAGCATATCATCTCATCAACATATTCAAACTAGAAATCAAGCCACTTTCCTGGATTCTTTCCTTTCTCAATATTTCTACACTCAAAACTGTCACTAAGATCCACAGTTTTACCTTCCATCTTTCCTTATCTATCCATCCATACGACTTCAATTCTCATTTAACCTTTGCTGCAGGCTCTTATTTACAAGGATCATCTTAATTATAGATGTATAATTGAATGACATTACAGAAAACCCAGACGAACCCTGTCCAACATAAATTATAATGTGAGCCACATACGTAATTATAAATTTTCTAGTAGCCTTATTTTAAAAAGTAACATAGGCTACGGGGCTGAAGCAGTGGCTTGGTGGTTTTGGCATTTGCCTGGCATGCATGAGTACGCTAGTTCACTCCCCAGCACCACGTACACAATGAGGTGTCCGAGGGATGAAGATTACATGAAAAACTAAATAAAAATTGCTTCTCTCTTTCTCTCACTGTCCCTTCTTTCTTAAAAAAAAAAAAAAAGTAATATAGGCTAAATTTTTAAATAGTTTACTTAACTCAGCATATGAAAGATATTATTGCACCACGTAATACTTACAAAAATTATTTGTGAGATTGTTTATAGGTTTGTTTTCTTCACAGTAAGTCTAAGAAATGCAATGAGTATTTTGCACCTATATCACATCTCAGATTGAACTAACATTTCAAGTATTCAGTAGCTACATGTACCTAGTAGAATCATGTTGGACAGTGGTACGTCTTGACTACAGATTAAATAAATTTTTGAATATTTATTTTCATCATTTTTTCATATGCATGTTTTAATATAGTTATAGCCAGAGAGTAGACTTAATTTTGTATGTTTTTATAAGCACATTATACAAGCAGCTGGGATTACAGGTGTGTGCCACTAAGCCCAGCCACAATTTATTTCTTTCCTGATTATCAAACACATTCTAGTCTGAGGTTCTAGATCTAGGCCTGTTCTCTACCCTGCCACCCCTATATACCAAGCAATCAGCACAGGTCTGTGTTCCTTTTAGGGATAATATCTTCTCTTACCCCCTTTAAACCTTTTGCTTCAATTAAAAAAAAAAAAGATTTCTTTTTCTCCTTGTATTCCTATTGGGAAGAGAGCAAGTCAAGACTTCCACTATGTAGCAAATACTAGGCCAAGGGCTTTCACACACATTGCTTCTTTTTTTTTTTTTTTTTAAGAAAGGGGGGAGTGGGGAGAGGGAGAAGAGGAGAAGCAGGGAGAGAGAGGGAGGGAAGGAGAGAGACAGAGAGGGAGGGAGGGAGGGAGAGAGAGAGAGAGAGGGAATCGATTTCATTCATTTCTCTATCTGGCCTTTGTTTCTCTGACACTTAGTTGTATATGTTGTGCTGGGGTTTAGACATGGGTCCTTGTGCATGCCAGGCAAATGCTCCAGTTGAATAGCCACTGCTCTAGCCCCCACATGTTGCTTCTTAACAATTTGTATTCTTAGGGTAGATTTATCATTGGTCCTGTTTCACACTGGCTTTTCTTTGTTTGTTTGTTTTATTTTGCAGTACTGGGGATTGAACCAAGGAGGCTCTTACCAATGAGCTACATTCCTGGCCCTTTTCATTTTTATTTTTGAGACAGGGTCTTTCTAATTGCAAAGCTGGTCTTAAAACTTATGATCTTCCTGCCTTAGCCTCCTGAGTTGGTGTGATTACAGGTGTTCACTACCCTACCAGGCAGGGTCTTTGAAAAGTCAAAACGACTAGGCAAAAGAAGACAAAGGAACTTTTTCAGGTGATGGCAATGTTCCTTATCTTGCATATGGTAGTATTTACACAAGTACATATATTTGGAATAATATATCTAGCCTTATAATGACTGTTTAAATTCCAATCTACCTCAAAGTACTTGCCCAATTTCACGTGTATACATATACCTGTACAACAGCACAAACTTGCACATCTTACAGTGGAAAAACATTTTCTGACTGCTCCATTTATTCCGACTTTGGTCCAATATCATTAACCATTTTGAAGACTAAGAACATATAGAATTAAAACCAAAATGAAATTTTATCAAGTGAGAAGGACACCCATGAATCTAAGCCTAAATTTATAGCCAAATTCTGCTGCAGAAGCTTAAACTCCCTGAACAAGTTTAACTTTTTTTTTTTTTAAAGAGAGAGGGACAGTGTGTGTGTGTGTGTGTGTGTGTGTGTGTGTGAGAGAGAGAGAGAGAGAGAGAGAATCAATTTTATTTAGTTTTTCATGTGGTTTTTCGTAGCATACGTGGTGCTGGGGTTCAAACACATGTCCTCAAGCATGCCAAGCAGGTGCCATTGAGCTCAAGCCCCTAGTTTCACCATTTTAATTTAGCAAACTAAACAGCTTTTTGGGTATCAATTTTGGTTTTTTTGCTTTTTTTTGGGGGGTATCAATTTTGTACACGTTATGTTATCTGACTACTTAGTATGAAATCTAGCAAGTTGAACCCTTTAAAAGCAATGAAATTAATCTTTTGGCTCTGACAAAGTAGAACAGCATTTCAAAGAAAACAGTATTAATCTGCATATAAATTCTTTACTAATCACACTATATAAAACATTTAAAATCCTTGTGACTATAAATAAAATTATGCAATCTACTCTAATTATATAATGATGCAAGAATTTTCCTAAAATTTAAAAATCCATTGGGGGCTGGAGCGGTGGCTTGGCGGTTACGGAGCTTGCCCAGCATGCGCAAGTACACAGGTTCAAACCCCAGCACCCACGTATACAACTAAGTGTCAGAACAACGAAAGCCATGTGAAAAACTCAATAAAAATTTATTTAAAAAAAAAAATTTAGGGGCTGGAGCGGTGGCTCAGCGGTTTCGGTGCCTGCCTGGCAAGCACGAGGACCCGGGTTCAAACCCCAGCACCACGTACACAACTAAGTGTTGGAGCAACT
>PVKS010046272.1:0-13390 GCA_004027875.1 Aplodontia rufa
TAGAAGACAGATCAATGTTTAGGAGACATTCAGCAACAATGTTAAATGTTCATTATCACTTGTGTTATAGAAGGAATGTTCAGTCCATGTTCAGCTTTGCGCCCAGGGCTTGGGATCATGTTAGGGTTCATTGAAAGCAATTATTTCCTGCATATTAACCTAAATTTGTCTCTGTTCTCCTGTCCACAGTGTGTTTGTTTTTGAACGAGTGTATTTCTCCTTCAAATTTATGATCCTGTGCTAATCTTTGAAATGACTGCTTTATTTTCCTAAGGTATAAATCCCAAGAACATATCCTTCATAGCTAGTGGAAAGAATATAAACCCATACGCTTGGAATAATCAGCTATTTCCTAAGTCTTTGAGACCCATTGGGGCCGAATTTGCTTTCAAAAGGAGTAATGCAGGTAATGTAAGAATACATTTTAAATGTAAATGTATACAGTTTGCTTTCTACAGATGTTTACTTTTAAATACATTAAAACTACCTTCTTCCAAAGGAGATGAGTGTAGCCCTCGGAGGAATATGGAGACCTTGTCCAAACACTACTGAGCATATAGTTTTAAGGGGATCTTTTCCTAGATCTCAGCTTCCATCTAGGTTCTTCCTGAATGGGTCTGCCTTATTGGCAAGGTGTCTTTGAAGTCCACTTTACAAGGGAAAAGACATCTGATTGGTTAAGATGGTGTGCTTCCTGTTTTCCTGAAATGTAAAATATATGGGTGCCAATCAAAGGGACATTTTGATATGATGAGGTCAAAGTTAAGAAAGCATCGCAGATACCTATGAAGCAAATCCGTTTTAGTGGCAAGGGGGTTTTAGTTCTGAGCTTTCTAAAATTTAGAGGACCACCTAATTGAGTTGTTAGCTGACAGGTAGTTAAATTGTTTTATAAGCCAATTATGATTTTTGGTCTATACATTTGAAAAGAGTACAAAGAATATATTGGTGATGCTGGAGCAGTGACTCAGTGGTTATGGTGCTTGCCTGGCACATGTGAGGACCCGAGTTTAAACCCCAGCACCACATCCGCAATTAAGTGTCAAAGCAACAAGAAGCATATGAAAAGCTAAATAAAAGTGTCTCATTCTTCTCTCTCTTTCTCATTAAGAGATGTTTCTAAAAACTTTTCCTATTTAATCAAAATTTATAATATTCATCTTTTTGATTAATTATATACAATGAATCACTGTAATTATAATTAACCTAATTCAGACTTTTTTTCCCTGCAGTGCTGAGGATGAAGCCCAGGTCCTTCCACATGCTGAAATATTCCCCAGCCCCCAAAGTATTTTCATACCATCAGAGAAATCCAAAAAGTTTTTAAATTTGTGTGCATTTTTGAGTGACCAATTTAAAGACTTTTAAGACTAAAACTATATCTGGATAAAATCTGGAAATGGAAATATGAATAAAATATAATTTTTCAGGGAAAGGGGAATTAAGGTGGAATTTTCAAATGTGAAAAAGGAATTTATTCATGTATTTTTACATCAATAATGTGGGCATAAAATCACTATGGTCTTTAGATTCCACTGGTTATATTTAAAGAGAGATGTAATAATTGTATTTAAATATAACATGCCAGAAGAGACATCCTTTGGAAGCCAGGCATGCTGGTGCACACCTGTAACCCTAGCTCTTAGGAGGCTGAGGCAGGAGGATTGAGAATATAAGGCCAGCTTGGACAGCTTAGACCCTGTCTCAAAAGTAAAAAATTTTTAAAAAGGAAGAAAAAAGAACATCCTTTACAGCTATTAAACTTGTGAGGAAAAATTTTAGATACCAACTTAAAAGTGTGTGGTATTCTTAAAAATGTGGGTGGTATTGGACTAACCAAGTTTGATGACAGTTGATGGGAGTGAGCAGTCCCGTGAGGTATTCTGATTTGACACCAGCACACCTGGACTTTATGCAACTTTTGAGACTCCTTAAAAAACTCGCCTTACCCATCCAATAAGGCTGAGATGTCCTACACTGCACCCTGTAATTAACTTATTTTCTTCTCAGGTATTTAAAAATAACATTCTCAGAACCAACCAGTTACACACATCGGTTAGGATGATAGCCCTGCGGCTTTAGTTTCAGGGAGATACACAACTGGCGTCAAATGAAAGCTGTGACAACATTTTAAGAATTCACTTCTGGATCTTTTCATTAATCATCTAATTCATTTTTTTCTGCTTTTCAAATAACACTCTCCTTACTATTCACTCTTTCTTTCCACCTGCCTTCTCTTTAGAAGAAAGCATAATTAAACCAATTGAAAAATTATCATGCAATGAAAGCTTTCCTGAAAAATTAGAGGACCCACAAGGTAATTTCTGGGCATTATAAATGAGTATGATTTGTTCTTTGACCCTCTCATCTGGTTTCCTCTCCTCCTTCACCCTGATCGCATCACGACAACCAAGGTGATGTGTTCTCAGAAGTCAGATGACGACTAGCAGATGCATTCCATGTCACCCAGAAAATCTTCCCTCAGTAGTTGGGATTCTAAGAGTAATTCGCTCTCAAAAAGTTCCACGCTTGTCTTCTTAAATTAATTATGGCAGTTTACAGAAATCAAGTAAATAATTCTACTGAAAAGAACTAAGCCAGGCATATTGAGGATCACCACATTCAAAGCCAACTGCTAGGGATGTGACTCAGTGGTTAAGTGCACACAGGTTACTCCCTGGCACCAAAAATAGAAAAAAAAGAAGAAAAGAAAAAAAGAATGAAAAGGCTATTTTCTAATCTGCGAATATTCCTGGAATTTTTTTTTAAATTCTGAAATTCATTTCTTGGGCATTCCTAACCATTTTAGTGAGGTTACTGGGGATGGCAGATTTCACAGGCATTTGATGTCACTGTTTTCAACAATGCCAACTACTAACTCCAACCCAAAACCGTGCAGTTCATGGGTGCTTCGAATGATAAGCCAAACTAATTTAAGAAGACTTAATCTTGCATTCATCTTTCCCTTAAGAGCTTCGTTCTGTCGCGAGAAGCAGCATCACGTAACAGCTCCTGCATTGCTTCCAGTGTCTCCCGCAGCCCCGTTTGTCACCCTCTAGCTTTTGTGGTTTTGGACAGGTGATTTATGCCAGTTTCCTCATCTATAAAAAGGAGGAAAGCCTCTTTACTTAGATATTATGACTATGTACAGAACTGCTGTCACCCAGTACGCATTCAGTGTAAGTATCCAAGTTGAGAATGAGGACGGTCCGTGTGTTCTCACGCTCCTGTTGAAGGCTGTCATGGCTTTGAACTGCCCTTCCAAGTCTTTCCAAGAAAAAGAGAATAATTCAAAATGCATACCAGAGGTGACAAGAAGGTCATAGTGATGGTGATGACGATGATAGGGAACCCTGAATACCAGATTCCAAGCTACAGGCTTTGCATGCATCTTATTCAGTCCCTACAGCAGCCTTATGAGCGTACATCCTCTTGTGACAGTTCCCTACAACAGCCTTATGAGCGTACATCCTCTTGTGACAGTTCCCTACAACAGCCTTACGAGCTACATCCACTTGTGACAGTTTTACAAGTGAAAAAAGACAGAACGCTCAGGAGCAAGGGCTTCCTGGCAGGAAATGCTGCTCCGTTTTAAGAACTAGTGGTTACAGCACTTGTCTGGCATGCACGAGGACAAGGGTTTGAACCCCAGCACCAAATACACAATGAAGTGTCAGAGCAACAAAAGCCACGTGAAAAACTAGATAAAATTGATTTTCTCTCACTGTCCCTCTTTCTTTAAGAAATAAACTAGTGTTATGGAACTGGAGCTGGAGCAGTGGCTCAGCATTTAGAGCACTTGCCTGGCATGCACTAGGACCTGGGTTTGAACCCCAGCACCACATGCACAACTCAGTGATAGAGAAATGAATGCTTCCCCCACTCTCAAAAACAAAGAACTAGTGTTACTGGGTTTGTGTTTAGCCTCTAGTTCAGTCCCTTACTTAACCTCAGCAAGTAGCTTAGCGTTGCAGAATCCGTACTATGCACAAAATTCATTTACAAGGTTGTTCTAGGAACTGAATAAGAGTCTCTGGCAAGTGTAGCATAGTGCTTAGAACATAGCAGGAGCTCAGAAAATAGCATTTAGAAGTAGCAGGGGTAGTATGCAAAGTTATTTTTGGCACTCTTAAAAATTCACCCTGACTCAAACTTTATGATACACCACTAGGAAATCTTGGAAGTTACACTACTTACAACCAATCAGGATCTATTCCTTCCTTTCTCAAAAAAGAAGTGGGGTCAGCTGGCCAGAGGATCCACTTAGCACCTCTCGGTGCCACAGCCGCAGGTAAGAGCGACTCAGATGTGATTTTTGAAATTTCTGAGCAGAGAGGAGCTTTTTTTAAGTTTATACAGTCACTTCTTCTGAGTGAAGACTTTTAAACCAGACTCACCTTATTAAGACTTCTAAGTGGTTTTGTCAAAATGTTCTGTTTTTCTTCCTATAATATGGTTTGAAAGTCTAATAATTAAAATAAGAAATTCTGGTTTAAAAACAAATGCATTTATGATTGTACAATAACTCAACTCCTTAATAAAAAAATTTTAAAAATACATAAAAAATAAGAGCTGCTTCTAATGAAGTGGTTACTGTCTGACAAGCACAGAGGGCTCCATGGGATTATGTCATTTAGGTCTCATAGCCACCTGGCTCTGTGGCTGTCTCCTTCACAGATGAGGATTTTGACCTAAGTCACTCACCTAAAGTCACACAGCTAGTGGAGCCAGGACAAAAACTAAGCTTGTCACCTGTAATCCCACCAACTCAGGAGGCTGATACAGGAGGATCACAAATCTAAGGCCAGCCTCTGCAATTTAAGAAGACCTATCTCAATATAAAATTACAAACAGGGCTAGGGATGTAGCTCAGAGGTAGAGTGCCCTGGGTTAAATTTTTAGTACTGTACAAACATGCAAAGAGAAGAAAGAAAAGGGGAAAAAAAAGCGGGCATGTCCACTTCCAAAAAGGGTGCCTTGCCAAACCCCAAGATGTGAGAGGAGGCATTTCCAGAGCCTTCCACAGGGCACCTGGCACACAGCAGAGGCTTAACTCAGTGTGGACACTCACGTGTAAGTGCCTTTCTCTGCCGCTCCCTCTCAGGTAGAATCCACAGTAGCAGAACTTTCCCACCTGGCTTTGTTATACAGCAGTGATACACGAGGGAAGGTTTGTCCCTTTGTCACAACTAACTGAAGTGCTGTGCTCTACAGCAGCACAGCATTTGACAGCCACATGCAGAGGCTTCATTCTTGAAATTGAAGGTGGTGATTCTGTGAGCCTCTCAGATTTGACTATGAATACTCTAAATTATTTTAATCCAAAATAGACATCCTTTATGAAGCACCTAAAATAAGCATGAAAGCAGATAACCAGAAGCCGAGTAAAGATATCCAGTAGTCCTTTCATTTACAAATTGACCCCTAAAGGATTCTCACAACCTGTCCTTAATAGGATCATATACTGAAACTGTGGATTCAAATTTCCAGTCTTTAAGGTTCATACTATTGCAGCTCAAAATGTGAAAAAGCACTAAATAATTGTAACTTATTTCTTACCACAGTAAAGAAATAGTACTTAGTACTGTTTCTTCATCCATAAAAAAAAATTGCTCCAATTCCTCTCTGCAGAGATAAGATCTATCCATATAACTAAACATTTTATGTACAGCAGTGATTTTTAGAATGCCTCCAATAAAGTAACACTCTCTCATAACTTTTCATCTCTTCATTTACTCTGCTTATCAGATTCTCCTACAGCCGGTGATAGGAGGAAAAGTAAAAAAAAAAAAAAGGGAAGTAAACTTGAATCCCTCTCAAGCGGCCCATGCAAATCCTTAGGAAAACTCTGTTCTGTAGATGTGTCTTCCAGCAGCCCTCATGGGTGACAGTTCCCCACAAGAAAATTAAACCAGGTCATTACTGTAGTTACTCAACCTTTTTCTCTCATAGACTCCCTCTCTGCTTTTCTTCCTTATCCTCAATTTTAAGAAGAAAAATCAAACAAATTTCTGTTTCCCACCCCTGTAACCTCCCTGTAAACATCCTAATACCTCCTCATCCCCTGCTTTCAAAGTGACAGTGGCAATGGTGAGGATGACTTCTTGCATACACGGTCACCAGCAGATGTGCAGGCCCCTGGCGCCCACTAGCTCGTCCGTCCTCCCCAGGGCTCTCTTACAGAAGGCCTCAATGATCTCCACCCTTGCAGAAGGCTTACCTCTGCTTTACCTCAGTGGCATTGACAAAATCCTTTCTGGCACCTCCCCTTCAGTATTTTCTACAAGAAGTGAAATGTGCCTTGCACAAAAAACGCAATTTTTAAAATAAACATACAGCCCTACATATGGGGCTGCTCCTGGGGGGCCATGAGTGCAGTTCGTGGTCTGGCTAAGGCATAAAGGTATTCCTGCCCCTTCTGTGGTATCTGGGCTCTTGTCTACTACGAGGTTCTTCATTGAGGGTGCTGGAGTCCTAAAACCCTATAATTGCTGGAAAAGGAAACCTAAATCTCAGCACTTCCAGTTTCTTGGAAAAATGCTTCCTTTTTCTAGAAGTTTTAGAAAATGCTGGCCTGAACAGTTTCATATAAATGCATTTAGACTTGACAGAGGCTGGCAAGACCTACCAGAAGATTCTCTTTTTGCTATTTCTCAAACCCTTCACTTCTTACCCCAAGAACCACTCACATTAGTTTAAGACCATGTTCCCTTTCCCCTGCCCTAAATCAGGTGGGCTTATCAAAAACCCCTCTCCCACATTCTCTCTACTCCACCCCTGGCACCATCTTGACCTGTGGTCCTCATGGGTGAGCTGGATAATTGAACTAGTCGATGCTTTTTGCATTCCACTGGTTACAGCTAAAGGGCTTTTCCTGGGAAATATGGTGCCTTAACAGCTCTTCTAGACATACTGCCCCCTACCTGTGTTACCTAGCTTTTCAATGACTTTAACTTGAATTAATTTAAGCTTGGAACGAAATGACCTGCCAGACCATCCAGTGGAGAGCTCCTGGCCTCACTGCCCAGCCAGCCTGCACTGCAGTCAGGGCAACATCAGACCCAGGTGTTCAACAAAAGCTGAGGTTACAGCCGCTTGAGATCACGTGCTCACGCATTTGCTCCTGCTGACCTAGTGTTCCAGTGAAGTCTAAGAAAAACGGAGGAAGCCTTGCCAGTAGATACATCTCACCTTAGAGAGACAAAATGCTTAACTTAGATTTATTTCGGTCTTGACACATAGAGTTTAGTCCAAGAATGGCCGCTGACAACTTAGATCCCACGTGGAAAGATGGAGCATCCCTCAGGTGGAATCTCTGTGAAAACTGGCTCCTAATTTGAAATAAGGAAGGGGTAAGAGAAGGACCAAAGACATTAAAGTTCTCCGTAAAATGACTTATTGCTTTGTCATTTATTGATATGCTTAAACAATTTTACCTTAAGATTGTTTATATAACAAATGTTTAGAATATTTGAATTTTTTGGAAATTTTTAAGCAGTCATGTGCATGAACAAAACAGAAAATTAAAGGTTTGGGATCCTAGGAACATGTCATCATTTAAGGGGTTGTGTTATCACCCACTATTTCCCAGTTTAAAAAATTAAGTTTTGGAGCTGGAGAGGTGACTCAGTGGTACAGCACTTGCCTGGCATGCTCAAGGCCCCTGGTTCGATCCCCAGCACCACATACACAACTAAGTGGAGGAAAAACAAAAACCAGATGAAAAAAAAAAATGAAGTTTATTGCCAAGCACAGTGGCACACACCTACAATTCCGTTTATCTGAGAAGCTAAGGCAGGAGGATCTTGAATTTGAAGCCAGCCTAGACAACAGAGAGGAAACCCTGACACCCCACCCACCCCCCAGAAAAGAAAAAGAAAACCAAGTTTCTTAATTCTAGAAATATTTTCTTTTTTAAAAAGAAATCTATTATAGGACCCTGTGTGGGTAGCTCCATGAAGCCAAGGTTTTATAGGACCCACAGTTCCAAATATATTTTCTGTAGTGATACTGTGTTTGTTACTTAGATGTAAACATAGTGTGATGTTATAGTTCTAACACTGTGAGTATCGCTCACTGACTTTGAACCAGGAATCTCTTGGTCTTCTCACTTGGTGTTGCCTGTCTTAATATGAACTATTGGAAATAGCATCAGAAGAACAAATCAGAAATATTAGCTCTTAAGTTATCAAAAATTCTAACTGGTGCCAACATACTACTGTGATTTTTATTCTTAAAATTAGTAAAAAAAAAAAAAAAATCTCAGAGACCACTGAATTAATCATTTAAAGATGAATTTGAATTTACCCCCCATAAAATGAGAAGATGAATTGGTTCGCTTTGAATTTGACATCAAAAGAATAAAATTTTAATTTCTGATTTTGATTTCTTTCAGAATATACCTGGAACACAAAGACTGGCCGGGGACAGTTTTCAGGACATACTTACAATCCTACAGCAAAAAATCTAAATATCATGAATCGTGCACAGCCAGTCCCCTCAGTGCACGGGAGGACAGACTGGGTGGCCAAGTACGGAGGCCACCGGTAGGACTTCTGGTGGGAACTCTGCGGCATTGCTCCAGACTATGTGCAAGTCCCCTGACCCTGGGAAATGTCTACAGATGTCTATTTCTACTGAGTTGTGGAAGAAATATGCAATAGTGGGTACTTCAAAGAGCAAAAATCATCTCCTATTTTCTTTCTTTCCTAGAAATGAAATGCATTTTCTTAACATCATTGCCCACAATGCTGATATACGGGTAGGACTTTACAAAGTATTGAATAAACTATTTGCCAAAGTATCAAGTATTTGATCTACAAATTAATAGATAGTAAATAAGAAGCTTTTCTAAAAACTGCTTCCATAGTGTAAGTGCTGAGTTTGTCTTCCTTTGTTGCACATTGGTCTACATGATTTGACATGTCATCACTTTGTAGTGATTATTTTTCCACAGCAGTGAGATGGACCTCTGAGCTGTCGGTTCTGGGTCTTCAGCTACTGCTCTGCTCCCTGACTTGAGCAATGGCAGAAGGATCGTAACTATCACTGTTCCTTTCTGCTTTGATACTATGAACTCAGGCAATTCCAATCTTGAGCAGAATGTTTTTCTTAGAAATAAATTTATATTTAACATAGAAAATGTCAAAATTGCACCACCAGATTTTAGTGGGGAAAGAGCTTGTTGTTCGAACTTGACCAACACAAGGGCTGTGAGTTGGTGGCATGGATAGGACCCACTGGCAAAATGACTTCCACCTTAAACACGTCCAGGTTCTCATCACCACATCAAGGAAGTTTTTGAAACTGTTTGATGCTTGTTCATCTGTCTTTCAAAATACTTGGTTTCCATGATCCCCCCAGAGGCCAAAAGGAAGTGCGCCAGCGGGTCCCCCAAAGCGAGCTCTGGCTGCTGCAGGCCACTGCCTCCGCTCTGGCCTTGGCTCGCAGTGGCTACAGCAGTGGTTTCCCTTAGCTCAGCCTTTTTCTTAGTTTTATTCTCAAATTGGTATTTAAACAGACATTTTGAACTTCCTCAGGGGGCTACTCTATTAAACCTGCCACCTTGTGGACTGGACATTAGTACTGTATATTCCTTTTTAAAAATAATGTTTTCAGCTGCTGATATTTTTATGTATTTTGTGGCTTTGTAACAAATATTAATGTAACTGGTGTCATCTTGGGGCATTATCCAAAGGCATATTACAAAATAATATGATATTTTTGTATAGATTCAGCTGTTCAGGTTTCCTATGCTGAAAATCTAAAGGACAACATATCCTGTTGGTAATGGCTATGTGTATTTGTACAGTTTTAATGTCTCAGGTTAATAAAAATTATTTTGTTTCTGAGAAACTTGAACTGGATATTTAAATAAATATGGCTAATGAGTGTGTTTTCTTTACAATTTTGAACTTCATACCCTGAGACCTGTTGTTGTCAATAGTAGTAGACTTTTTTTTTTTTGGTAGTTTTAGGTTTTTAGAAATATTCATCAGAAAGTACAAGGGACTTCCCATATACCACCTTCTTCCTCCCATCCTGATTTTCCCTATTACTAACATCTTGTGTTACAATGGTACATATGGTACAGCTGATGAACCAGTATTGAAAACATAATTGAAATCCTATTTTACATTAGGGTTCACTCTTTGCATTGCACATTCTTAATAGTTTTGACAAAACTATAATGATATGTATCCACCCTTATAGTGACATGCAGAATAGTTTCACTGCCCGAACAGCTCCCTGTGTTCTATCCATCCATCCCTTCCTACCTCCCCACGAATCCCTGGCAACCGCTGATCTATTTATTGTCTCTGAAAATCATTGTTTCCAGAATGTCATAGGAATCCTGTTACCTTTTTTAGATTGGTTTCTCTCGCTTAGCAGTATGCATTTAATTTCCTCTATGTTTCTTTTTAGCTTGAGAGCTTATTTCTGCTGATCACTGAATAATATTTCATAAAAGGCACCATTCACCTTATCCATTCACCTACTGGAGGACATCTTGGTTGCTTCCAAATTTGGGTAATTTTGAATAAAGTTGATGCAAACATTTATGTGCATATTTTTGGGCATCGATTTTCAGCTCATTGCGGGGAAAGATGAAGGGGTGTAAATGTTAGATTTTGTGGTAAGAGTATGTTTACTTCTGTAAGAAACTGCTCAACTATCCTCCATGTGACTGTGGCATTTTGAATTAGAGTTCCTGTTGCTCCACATCCATGCCATCATCTGGGGTGTGAGTATTCTGGATTCTGGTCACTCTAATAAGTATGCAGTGATATCTTACTGTTACCTTAATGTGGAGCAATTTTTCATATGCCTATATGCCATCTACAGATCTTCTTTGATGAAGTGTCTGTTCTGATCTTTTGGCCATTTTTAATTGGGTTGCTTCTGTTCAACCTCTCTGGATATTTTGGGAAATAGTTTTTGTTGTTTTTGGTACCAGAGATTGAACCCCAGGGGTACTTAATCACTGAGCCATATCCCCAGCCCTTTGTATTTTTTGAAACAGGGTCTCACTAAGTTGCTTTGGGCCTCCTTAAGTTCCTGAGACTGGCTTTGAATTTGCGATCTTCCTGTCTCAGCCTCCCAAATCCCTGAGATTACATGCCTAGCAGGAAAGAGTTCTTTATCAGACATGCCTTTTGCAATATCTTTCTCTTTAAATCTATAGATTGTCTTTCCTGACAGTGTCTTTTGTAGAGTAAGTTTTTACTTTTTTATTTATTTTTAGGGGTGTACCAGGGATTGAACCCAGGGCACTTAACTACTGAGCCACACCCCTAGCCCATTTCTTTTTTTGAGACAGGTCTTGCTAAGTTGCTAAATTGCTGAGGATGGCTTTGAAGTTGTCCTCCTCTTGCCTCAGCCTTCTAAATCACTGGGATTACAGGCATGTGCCACTGCACCTGGCAGAAAATTTTTATTTTTAATAAAGTTCAACTTAATTTTTTCTTTCATGGATGAGTACTTTTGATGCTGTATCTAAAAAGTCATCACCAAACCAGGTCACCTATGATTTTCTACTACGTTATCATCTAGGATTTTTATAGTTGTGTATTTTACACTTATACAAATGGTCTCTGATCCATTCTTAGTTAATTTTTGTATAAATAGTGTATCTTTCTGGTTTGGTTTTTTTTTTTCTCCATATCAATGTCTGGTTCCAGCACCATTTGTTGAAAAGACTGATCTTTCTCCATTGAATTGGTTTGCTCCTATGTTAAAGATCAGTTGATTATATTTATGTGGGTATTTCTGGGGCTCTTCATTCTGTTCTCATCTATGGGTCTTTTAATACCACACCACCTTGATGACTGTAGCTTTATAAAAGTTTTGAAACTGGGTACTGTCAGTCTTCCAACTTTCTTTCCTTCAATACTGCATTGACGATTATGGGCTTTTCACCTCTCCATATAAACTCTAGAATCAGGTTTACAATATCAAGAAAGCCACTTGGAATATTGACTGGAATTGTGTTGAATCTAGATTATCTTGGGTAAGAACTGACATGTTCATGGTGTGTCTTCCTATCTCATGTACCTGGACTCTCTCCATGCATTTAGGTCTTCTTTGATGCCTTTCATCAGTTTTGTAGTTTTTCTCCTATAGATCTTGCATATATGTTGTTAGATGTATACCTAGGTGTGTATGGGGAGATTCTTGGTGCTAATGTAAATAGTGTTGCATTTTTAATTTCAAATTTCACTTGTTCATTATTGATATGTAAGAGACCAACTGACTTTTTCTTTTAATCTTAGGTCCTAATAATTATTAGTTCCAGGAGCTTCTTTGATGATTCTTTGGAACTTTCTACAAGCAAAAAGTTTTCTCTCTTCCACCCCAATCAATATACCTTTCATTTCCTTTTCTTGTCTTGTAGCTAGGAATTCTGGTGTGAATACTGAGTAGGAATTGTAAGACTGGACATCCTTGCCTTGTTATTTTAGCAGGAAAACATCTCATTTTTTCCCATGATGTGGGCTATAGAATTTTTGCAGACATGTTTTATCAAATTGAGAAAGTTCTCTTCTATTCCTCATCTATGAAGGGGAGGTTGTTATGAATGGATCTGGGATTTTGCCAGATCCTTTTTTTCTGCATCTACTGATGTGAGCATGTGATTTTTTCTCTTCTTTAATTGGTTGATATGTTGGGTTACCTTAATTTATTTGATTTTGATTTTGATTTTTCATCTGTTTAGATACAGAATTTGTGTCAAATGTTATTGGTGAAATAAGGAAAGGACATATGGCTGTTCATAATTACTGAAACTTTTCAGGAAATTTGAAAATTTCCAAAATAAAATGTTAAAACAACATAAATGTGTAAGGCAAAGATTTATCATAAATATAGGAAAAAACTGTATAACCACGATCAGAGTGAGAGGATTATCTCAGAAACAGTTCCAGAAGCCTAAAATAAGTATATGAATACTTGAATAACACAAAGAAGCTTATCTAAGGTATGCTGCATTCAGAATTTCACCCAGTTACATGAAACATTCACAAAAATCTGACCCTATATTAAGCCACAAAATAATAAGACTGAATTCTCAAATGTGGAAATATTTTCTTTCCATAATGTAATAAAAATATAATGTAACAATAAAATCGATTCACTTAAAATTCAAAAATATTCTAAGCACTCAGTGATTTAAAATAGAAAAGTAAATGTTGAAATGAAAAACCTTTTAGAATGGACAATGATAAACTTCTATATTAAAACTTGTAGCCAAAAGAGATCTGAGAGAGAAAAAGTTATATACTTGATCCATAAGGCACACTGAATATGTTAATTTTGAGAGGTTTTGCTTAAATAGGAAAAATGTAAAAGCAAAAAGATTAAAGATTTAAATAATAAAATAATAAAATTTTTT
>PVKS010046273.1:0-13382 GCA_004027875.1 Aplodontia rufa
GGAGGAGGAGGAGGAGGAGGAGGAGGAGGAGAAAAGGATAACATTGACAATAGCCGTGGAACTTAGCAAAAAAAGTCATTAGTGAATTTACTGAGGGTGGTCCCTGTAGGAGGCAACAGCCATGGATTCAGGAGCAGGTATGACATGACGAAGTGGAAACTGTGAGTGCAGCAGCCCTTCTAACATGTGTGGGAGATAAGGTGGTAGCTAGAGCTAGACAAGGTGCTTTCTGCTTAGTAATGGAAGGAGAAAAAAAATGGTACATAAACGGCAGAAACCTGAGTTTGGTGAGAGAACTGAAGTTCTTTCTCTTTTTCTTAAGAGAGAGAGATAGTGTGTGTGTGAGAGAGAGAGGCAGAATCAATTTTATTTATTTTTCATGTGGCTTTTGTTGCTCATGACACCTAATTGTGTATGTGGTGCTGGGGTTTGAACCCACGTCCTCACGCATGTCAGGCTAGGGCTGCAACTGCCAAGCCACCGCTCCAGCCCCCAGGAGTTCTTATTTAATGGTATCTGTAGTACTTTCTCTGTGAAGTGAGAAACGAGGTCATCTGTAGTGAGTGGGGATGAAGGGCTAGAGTTTACAGAAACTATGGCTAGCATCCCTGTTACAAAAACAAAACAAAACAAAAAAAACCAAAAATCAACTCAATTAATAAATGGGCTAATGAATTAAACAGACATTTCTCAAAAGAAAAAACGCAAGTTGGAGGAGGCTTAGTGGTTGGAGTGTTTGCCTGGCATGCGTGAAGACCCGGGTTCAAACACCAACACCACATATACAACTAAGTGTAGGAAAAACAAAGGCCAGATGAAAAAAAAATAAAACTGATTCTCCTCTTAAAAAAAAAAGGGAGAAATACAAATGGCCAACAATTATACGAAAAAGAGTTCAACATCATTAGCAATTAAGGAAATGCAAATAAAAGCTACAATGAAGCTGGGTGCCATGGGGCATGCTTGCAATCCCAGCAGCTTGGGAGGCTGAAGCAGGAGGATCCCAAGTTCAAAGCTGATCCCAGCAGCTTACCAAAGCCCTAAGAAACTAAGTGAGACACTGTCTCTTTTCTCTTTTCTTTTTTTTCAGGGCTGAGGACCGAATTTGGGGCCTTGAGCATGCTAGGCAAGCGCTCTGCCACTGAGCTAAATCCCCAACCCCGATACACTGTCTTAAAATCAAAGATAAAAAAGAAAGAAAAAGGATGGGATGTGGCTCAGTGGTTAACTGCCCCTGAGTTCAATCCCCAGCACCCCCCAAAAGAAATAATAATAATAATAAAAAATTCTGGAGAGTATGTGGAGAAAAAGGAACACTTTTATACTTTTGGTGGGAGTGTAAATTACTATAATCACGATGGAAAGCAGTATGGTTTCTAAAAAGACTAGGTATAGAAAAAGAAAATGTGATATACATACACAATAGTTTTATTCAGCAATTAAGAAAAATGAAATTATGTCATTTACAGGAAAATGAATGAAACTGGAGACCATTATGTTAAATGAAATAAGCCAAACCCAGAGGTCAAGGTCATATGTTTACTCTCATATGTGGAAGCTAGAGAGGAAAAAAGAAAAGAAAGGTGTGTGTGTGGGGTAGATCTCATGAAAATCAAAGGGAGATCAGTTGAATAGAGGGAAGGGACCAGGGAATGGGAGGTAGGGAGGGAGCTGGGAAGTGCTGGGGAATGGTATCGGTCAAATTATAGTATTATACTGTGTTCACGTGTGAATACGTAACAACAAATCCCACCATTATGTACAACTATAATGCACCAATAAAAATGTGAAAAAAGGGGCTGGAGCGGTGACTCTGCAGGTATGGTGCTTTCCTGGCATGCACAAATACATAGGTTCAAACCCTAGCACCCACATATACAACTAAGCGTCAGAGCAACGAAAGCCATGCGAAAAACTCAATAAAAATTGATTCTCTCTGTCTGTCTGTCTCTTTCACTGTCCTTCTCTCTTTAAAAAAATGTGAAAAAACAAAAGAAACTCTAAATAGTTATTGCAGAGAGTGAAATAGAGATCTGAGAAGAGTCATAGGAGGATTTCTGGTCAATGCCATTGTCCCAGTTGAGGGTGAAGCCTTTGAATATTTGCACCAGGCTTGGTAGGCTGTAATGATTAAGTAGGCAAAGTGTGGGCAGCAGAGATTGTTTTCCTGGAGAAGTGCAACAGAAGGTCCCCAGGATGGAGCTGAGAATATTGGCAAGTGACCAGGAGAAATGATGCAGGATGAACTATAACCTGATTATAAAAGCAAGAGAACATAGTGGAATGCTAATAAACAGAATAAAAGACTGGTCAAGGAACCAGGGGTCTTTGTAAAACACAAGAGTAGCATTAGAGGGAGAAACTGAGAAAATCTAAAAAGATTACTGGGTGTGGTGGTGCACACCTGTGATCTAAGTGACTCAGGAAGCTGAGGCAGGAGAATCACAAGTTTAAGGCCAGTCTCAGAAACTTAGTGAGATCCTATCTCAAAATAAAAAATAAAAAGGGCTGGGGATGTAATGCAATGGTAAAGTAGCCCTGGGTTCAATCCCAGTGCTACTTCCACTACTACTACCATTACAATAAATTTTAAAAGATACAAGGCTGTAGTTAGAATGTGGGATATCTGAATATATTATTTCAGAAGTGAAGTATTTTGAGGTGACCAAAGGATTCGAGCATGACTATTGAAAGGGAAAGCTCAAGTGGAGTGAAAATGAGGAGGATGTTAGAAATGCCCAAACATCCTCTGGTCTTGGAAGCTAAAAAGAGTTAGCTGGGCCTTGTTAGTACCTGGATGGGAGAAATGTCCATGAGGGTGAAATCATGGCAGGATTTGTGGTGGAGAGGAAAATAGTGGGCCAGACGCAAATTTAAAACAAAAAATGGAACACTTCATCAGTTTGTGTCTTCTTCGAGCAGGGGCCAAGCTGATCTCTGTATCATTCCATTTTTAGTATATTTGCTCTCATTTGAGCATAGGAATATTGGAAAGTGACTAGGGGATGAGTAGCAGCCAGTAATAAGGACAGGTAGGGTCTAACAAATCATGATGGAATAAGCATTAAATGAACATGAGTTTTCATAAGAGCAGCAATGGGGAGCATGTGGAAGATAGATTGAACCTCAGATCCTAAAGCAGGCATTTCAGAGACTGAGTGACCTCCACTTCAGTGAGCTGCAGATGAAGTAGCTGTCATTAGAAATAAATAGGATGTAAAAAGAAAAAAAGAAAAAAGAAATAAATAGGATGTGAGGGCAATCTGGCTGCAACGACTCACACTCTACTGATCACCAACATTGATTCAGCTGATCTGTTGGCTAGGCAGGTGTCCCCTTCCGCCCTAACTGCTCCAAGTGTGTTTCTCGGAGCTGCCCACTGAGTCAAAAGAGGATGATGTTCCCTAATAGGGAAGGACGGGGTCTTCAGCCAAGGGCATATGAGTAGCTGTATTCCCCTGCTAGAACCTCCAAACAGCCTCTCAAGAAATAAACACAACCAGTGCTAGGCACGGTGTTGTACCATGTAATCTCAGCTACTCAGGAGGCTCAGGCAGGAGGATGACAGGTTTGAGGACAGCCTCAGCAATTTAATGAGACCCTGCTCAAAAATAAAAAAATTTAAGCTGGATGCGGTAGCGTATGCCTGTAATTCCAGTGACTCAGGAGGCTGAGGCAGAAGGATGGCAAGTCTTAGGCCAGCCTCAGCAAATTAGTGAGGTCCTAAGCAACTTAGTGAGACCCTGTCTCAAAATAAAAAATAAAGGGCTGGAGTGGTGGCTCAGCAGTTACGGCGCTTGCCTAGCGTGCGCAAGTACATGGGTTCAAACCCCAGCATCCATGTACACAACCAAGTGTCGGAGCAACGAAAGCCATGTGAAAGACTCAATAAAAATTGATTCTCTGTCTCTCTCTCCCTCCCTCTCTCTCTCTTTTTTTTTTTTTTTTAAAGAGAGAGGGACAGTGAGAGAGACAGAGAAAGAGCGAAACAACTTTATTGAGTTTTTCACATGGCCTTAGTTGCTCCAACACTCAGTTGTGTACGTGGTGCTGGGGTTTGAACCCGGGTCCTCGTGCTTGCCAGGCAAGCGCCGAAACCGCTGAGCCACCGCTCCAGCCCCTCTCACTGTCTTTAAAAATAAAATAAAATAAAAAGAACTGGAGATGTACCACAGTGGTTAAGTCACCCTGAGTTCAATCCCCAGTACCACAAATACACAACACCACCACTAACAACAACAAAAAGAAGACGAAGAAGAATGAAAAGAAAGACAAGCAAGTAGAAATAACAAATGGATAGGAATTGGATCCACACAATGCATCAATTATCACCTGGCAGAATCTAAAGAACCTGTTTATTATTTCTGAGCCCCATTTCCCTAATTTGTTTGTAATCAACATTTTTGGCTTTTTGCTAATGTAGAACCCTAACAGAGTGAAGCAGGGGCGCTGGATCAGTGGCTTGGAGGTTACAGCACTTGCTTGGCTTGCGAGAGCATGCAAGTTCAAACCCCAGTTCCATGCACATAACAATGTCTCGGAGCAATGAAGGACGCATGAAAAACTAAATAAAAATTGTTTCTCTCTCTCTCCTTCTCTCACACTGTCCCTCTCTTTTAGAAAAAAAAAAAAAAAGAAAGAAACAAACTGAAGAGGGGAGGGAGGAACTGGGGATTGAACCCAGGGGCACTTTAACACTGAGCTACATTCCCAGTCCTTTTTACTTTTTATTTTGAGAGAGGGTCTCACTAAGTTGCCCAGGCTGGGCTCCAGTTTGTGATCCTTCTGCCTCAGTCTCTCTAGTAACTGGGATTACAAGCATGCACCACCAGGCCCAGTTTGAAGAGGTTATACCGTCCCGTTTGTGTCACACTCTACTTGAGGGTTTCCAAGATAATGTTAGTATCTGTCAGAAAGTTTAGCAAAGCTTTGTTTTGATTATTAATCTTCTTTATTTCTTTTCCCTCACTGTTGCTCTGTTCCTCCAGCCATGACTCCATTTGAGCTGAAGCTGAATCATATCTAAGTGACAGACACTCTGTATTTTCTCCTCCTCTTCCTTCTGGTCCCCCTCTCCTCTTTTTTCTCTGCTGCCCTCAGGACACTCTGTTCTCCCTTCATCTGTCTTTGAGGCTTCATTACTGATGAGACTGGTCCTACTGACTTATTTCCACCTTCACATCACTTTTTCGCCCAGAGCGCCTTAACCAATGGATTTCTGGCGGTCCTACCAGTTAGGTAGGCCTGGGGAATATTCCTAGATCCTAGTCATGGGGAAGGGGCTCATCTGGTTTCTCACTGTGAAAATGTTTTGGAATAAGCACTGAGGTGAAGTTTCCATGGTATTTGGGTACAAACATATTGTCAATGACCCAGTCTCCCATAGTTTAGTGTGTCTGGTATGTAACAGGTGCATAGAAAAGGTTGTTGTTTTACTTTCCTAACCTTACCGGATGGGTTACCTTCTTCTCTTCCCTCTGTATTCCTGGAGCATTCCTTCTGTAATACTGACAACACTGTAGAATACTTATCTGCTTGGCTGTCTGACTTTCTTCTTATAAAGCACATTTCCCAAATTCTTCCAACCAGCTCATTATTGTTTCCCACTTAACGACTTTCCCTTCTTCCTAAGCAGTGGTAAAAGCACATTATTTACTTTGTGCCTTAATGATTTGGTATTTTTTTATAGATTTTTTTCATGTCTGAGAAGTTTTAGTGCCTGGAGAGGAATACAGCTATTTGTTGCATAATGCCCAATTTACTAAAGTCATATTTCTTTAAAAAAATGTTGAAACACATTTAATTAACTTAATTCCCTTAAACTATTTATTTATTTTTTTTAAAGAGAGAGGGACAGTGAGAGAGAGAAACAACTTTATTTAGTTTTTCACATGGCCTTAGTTGCTCCAACAATTAGTTGTGTACGTGGTGCTGAGGTTTGAACCCGGGTCCTCGTGCTTGCCAGGCAAGCACTGAAACCACTGAGCCACTGCTCCAGCCCCTTCCTTAAACGATTTAAACTGAAGTTACAAAACTAATGTGTGACACCTTTGAAAATTTTAAATACTTTAGGGATAGGGCCGTAGCTCAGTGGTCGAGAACTTGCCTAGCATGCTTGAAGCCCTGAGTTTGATCACCAATACTGCAAAACAAACAACTTCAAAAAACTTCAAATGCTGTAAACATCAGCAAAGGATGAACAAATACAAAAGCTATAAAATGATTACACCTATATATAAACCTATTAAATGCTATGGGTTAAATATTTCTGTATTATTTTAGCACTGTTTTTACTCTTCTTAAGATTATACCAGTAGGATATGGTGGTACACGCCTCCAATCCCAGCAGCTTGGGAGGCTGAGGCAGGAGGACTGCAAGTTCAAAGTCAGACTCAGCAATTTAACGAGGCCCTAAGCAACTTAGTGAGACCCTGTCTCAAAATAAAAAATAAAAGGTTGGAGATGTGATTGAGTGGATTAGTACCTCTGGGTTCAATCCCTGGTATAAAAAATACATATATTTATATATAAAGTAAATTAAAAAGGTCTGGGAATGTACCTCGGTGGTTGTGCCCTGGTTTCAAGACCCAGTACTGCAAGAAAAAAATATAGATTATACCTATATTTACATTGCTATCTTCTTAAGGCTTCACTAATATTATTATTTTGATTATTTTCTGGGATTTCAGAAATCTTATAAACCAAAAGAAAAACAAATGTAACTTTAAACCAGTTCACATTTCAAAGTCTGTGATATCAAATAATCCTTTCTTGTTTGGGATATAAGACTTAGTTTTACTTTGAGGGTAATTTAGACCATTAATTTAAAACACTTTTTTGAGAGGCACAGTGGAGCATGTATGTAATCCCCAAAACACAGGAGACTAAGGCAGGAGGATCACAGGCTCAAGGCCAACCTCAGCAACTTAGCAAGACTTTCAGTAACTTAGCAAGGCCCTGTCTCAAAAGAAAAACTAAAAAAGGATGGGGATGTAGCTCAGTGATTAAGCAAGCATCCTTGGGTTAAATCCCCACTACCCGGGTTGGGGATTTAGCTCATTGGCAGAGCACTTACCCAGCACGCACAAAGCCCTCAGCACGAAAAAAAAGTTTGGTCCTCAGCCCTGAAAAAAAAAAAAAAGAAAAGAAAAGAAAAAAAAAATCCCCACTACCAAAACAAAAAAAACAAAGTTCTTTTTTATAATTAGTTTTTACATTTTATACTGCAGGACTTATAACCCCACATCTTTCTTATGGTTTTTTTAATTTTTGAAACTTAGTGTCTATCCCAGAAGTGATATAAACTTTGAGATTTATATGACCAGCAGCTCCTAATCAATTATCCTGTCATTATATAAAATTGGTTTGCTTAAAAGCTTACAGTTAATTCACCCTTCTCATCCTTCAAATAGTTTGTTGAATTCAGTTTTACTGCTTATTGTTAATATGGTGCTGATTAATTTGTGTGTATGAAACTGCCAGGGATGATGGGTCCTTTCTATTCCTGGTATTTTATAAAGGGTGTTTGTGACTTATAATTTTTAACATTTTTTTTTAAAGAGAGAGAGGGACAATGAAAGAGAGAAAGAGAGAATCAATTCTATTTAGTTTTTTATGTGGCTTTTGTTGCCCCAACACTTTTTGTTGTGTACACGGTGGAGGGGTTCGAACCTGCATCCTCACGCATGCCAGGCAAGCACTTTAACCACTGAGCAACCGCTCCAGCCCCTCTTCACATCTTTTTAATTGGTGCATTATAGTTGTACATAATGATGGGATTTGTTGTTAGATATTTTGTTCCCTTTTTACCTATTTGCTTGGCCAAATACATACATAACAAATATAAATTAAATGAGTAAATATATATTTAAATCAGCATACTCTTTATAGAAGAAAAATAAAGAAAAAGCACTCACATACCTATGCAAAGACACACTTATAACTCATTAAATGTATCACATTGTGGGGGCTAGAGTGGTGGTTTACAGGTTATGGTGCAAGCCTGAGGAAGTGGGTTCAAACCCTAGCACCACATATGCAACGAAGTGTCGGAGCAATGAAAATCAGTAGAAAAACTAAATAGAATTGACTTTCTCTTTCTCTCTCACTGTCCCTCTCTCTCTTAAAAAAAAGTATCACATTGCATTCACTCATATTAAATCTATTATTTACTTTTCTGAGTATTAGAATGTGCATACTTTTCGTAGATTTGACTTATTCTAATAAACTCTAATTATACTATTTTAAAATAAAATTGTGGGGGGCTGGAGAGGTGGCTTGGTGGTTATGGCACTTGCCTGGCATGCACGAGGATCCGGGTTCAAACCCCAGCACCCACGTACACAACTAAGTGTCAGAGCAACGAAAGCCATGTGAAACTCAATAAAAATTGATTCATTCTCTCTCTCTCTCTCTCTCTCTGTCCTTCTTTCTTAAAAAAATAAAAATAAAAATAAAATAAAATAAAATAAAATTGCGGGCTGGAGCGGAGGCTCAGCGGTTTCTGCGCTTGCCTGGCATGCACCAGGATCCGGGTTCAAACCCCAGCACCACGTACACAACTAAGTGTTGGAGCAACTAAGGCCATGTGAAAAACTAAATAAAGTTGTATCTCTTTCTCTGTCTCTCTCACTGTCCCTCTCTCTTTATTAAAAAAAATAATAAAATTGCTACAACTTGACCAGTGTATGCATCTTGAAGATTTGTCCTTTTGGTTCTGCCTCTGACATCCTTCAAACATCTTTTCTTTCTTGTTTCAACAGAATAGTCCAAAGACATACTGATTTTTTTGTGCCCCATGGAATTAGTTACTCCGCAAAAGAGTTCCAGTAAAAGCATTAAAGTTTAATTTTTTTCTTTTGTCAGTGCCCTGGGCCTTGTGTGCAAGGGCAAGCTCTCTACCACTGAACAATACTTTCAGTCCCAAATTTAGATTTTAGGGGTGTTTATGAGACTAAATGCTGGGCAAAAATGTTGGAGCATCTACAGACCTTTTTTAGTAGTGACAAATCTGGAAAAAAATATTTTAAGGTCATGACCCTTATAATGCTATTGCTTTTTTAAACATGTTTTCTTACTGAATCATACCTTTTTTTATTGTGGTGCTGGGATTGAATCCAGTATTCCTCTACTACTGAGTACATCCTTAGCCTCTCCCAACCTTTTTTTTTTTTTTAAATAAAGAGTCAAGGGGCTGGAGCAGTGGCTCAGTGGTTACAGCACTTGCCTGGCATGCACTAGGACATGAGTTCAAACCCCAGCACCATGTACACAACCAAGTATTGGAGCAACAAACATCACATGATTGTGACGATTCTTTCTCTCTCTCACTGTCCCTCTCACTTAAAAAAAAAAAAAGAGTCAAGTTTTTATTTCTTTGTCTGGTTTTTGTTTTCCTCCACTTAGCAATGTATGTGGGGGTGGATTCAAACCTGGGTCCTTGGGCATGCCAGGCAAGAACTCTACCGCTAAGCCACCTCTCTAGCCTCCTTTAGCCCTTTAAAGACAGACAGACAGAGAGAGAGGGAGAGAGAGAGAGAGAGAGCGCAAGAAAGAAAGAGGGGCAGTTAGAGAAAGAGAGAATCAATTTTATTTAGTTTTTCACGTGTGTGTGGTGCTAAGGTTTGAACCCATGTCCTTGCATGTGCCAGGCAGGTATCAAAAGGGTTGAGCCACCACTCCAGCCCCTCCTTCAGCCCTTTTTAAAGTAATTTTGAGACAGGATATTACCAAGTTTCCCAGGTTGACTTTGAACTTGTGACCGTTCTACCTCAGCTTCCCAAGTTGCTGGGGTTATAGGTGTGTGCCACTTTGCCCAGAGAAATTATATTTTTACAAGTTTCATTGACCACTAACACTTTTCCACATTGAAAAATATTATCTTGTCCTAGCAATTGTTCACTTTTCTGTAAGAATCCTTTGGAACTCAGGGAGGGCTGCTAATCTTTTGTAGAAGTTTCTGGATCCTTATATATTTTAAAAATTCTTGCATTTGAACCATAAAACTTTCAAAAGTTGAAAAATCTATGGAGACTTTCTTGAATCCATGCAGATTATTGACATACTGGATTTTTGTTCCTTTTGGCTGTCTAGCATCCAACTCTCCCTCTGTCTTAAAATAGTCTGATCCCCTTTTTAGGAGATTCTCCATTATTGTGAGTGAGCAGTTCCTCTGCCTGCTCTCACAGTGGAAGCTGACTAAGTTCATTTTCTGTCACTAAGTTATAAAGAAAACAGATATATTTGGCTCATATTCTTTGTCCAAGGTCGAGGGACTGCATCTAGTGTTGACCTTGTTGGCATGACCCCTCATTGTAACATTTTTTTAACTTGCTTAGCATTTCATTGCATCACTAGTTTTATTTATTTATTTATTATTGAGCCCATGGCTTCTTGCATGCTAGGTAAGTGCACTTCCACTGTGCTATATCCTCCCCAGACGCACTGAATCAGTACTAATGACATCACTGTGACCCATAGATGGCAGTTCCCAGGATCTTTAATATTCAGAGAGTGCATTAATTTTGTTTTTGTCACTGTGACCAACACACCTGACAAGAACAACTTTGAGAAGGGAAGTTTTTTTTTTTTTTTTTAGCTCGTGATTTTGGAGGTTCAATCCATGGTTGGTCATCTCTATTGCTCTGGGCCTGAGGTGAGGCAGAACATTTTTGTGGAAGAGTATGGTGGAGGAAAGTTGCTCGCGTTATGGCATCCAGGCAGCAGAGAGAGTGAGTTTGAGGCACCTGGGACAAAATATAAATTCCCAAAGACATGTCCCCCAGTGACCTATTTCTCCAGTAGCACTCCACCTGCTTATAGTTACCACCCAGCATAACAGTCCTTTCAAATTAGTAATCCATCAGATGGATTAATCCATTTCACCTTCTGCATTAACACAGGAGCTTTTGCAAGGGATGCCTCCTATCCAACCCATAATAGACAGTTCTCTGGCTAAGGACTGATGCTGTACCTGTAAAGCAATATTGACAAGATCATCAAAAGTTTTATTTCTGGGGGCTGGAGTGGTGGCTTGGTGGTTACGGTGCTTGCCCGGCATGCACAAGTACACAGGTTCAAACCCCAGCACCTACGTACACAACTAAGTGTCAGAGCAACGAAAGCATGTGGAAAACTCAATAAAAATTGATTCTGTCTCTCTCTTTCTCTCTCTCACTGTCCTTCTCTCTTTAAAAAACGTGTTATTTCTGCTGGAGAGGATATGGAGAAAAAGAGCATTTTTACATTATTGGTGGGAGTGTAAATTAGTACAATCACTATAGAAATTATGGAGGTTCCTCAAAAGACCAGGCTGGAATCACCATATGATCCAGCTATACCACTCCTCAGTATTTATTCAGCCAAAAAGAAAAATGAAATTATGTCATTTGCAGGAAAATGAACAGAACTTGATACTATTATATTAAGTGAAATAAGCCAAACCCAGAAGGTCAAGGGTCATATATTTTTTCTTGTATATGGAAGCTAGAGGGGATGTGTGTGTGAAGGGATCTCATGACAATCAAAGGGAGATCAGTAGAGGAAAGGGACCAGGGGGTGAGAGGAGGGGAAGGAGGTAAGAAGTGCTGAGGAGAAATATTGGCCAAATTATATTGATATATCGCATGCATGTACAAGCATGTAACAACAAACCCCAACATTCTGTATAAATATAATGCACCAATTAAAAATGTGGGGTGAAAAAGAAAATGCAATGGCAAGAAAAAAGAGGTGGTATTTCCATTGTGTTTGATGTTTCTGTTTCTGTCTCTTGGCAGTTCCTTGAGGGATTTGATGATCGTGCTAGAGGCAGAAGATACCACCTCAA
Source organism: Aplodontia rufa (assembly GCA_004027875.1). Taxonomy (NCBI): domain Eukaryota; kingdom Metazoa; phylum Chordata; class Mammalia; order Rodentia; family Aplodontiidae; genus Aplodontia; species Aplodontia rufa. Next base: position 11,828 of record PVKS010046273.1, read on the forward strand.
CCTGGGCCTGTCGGTTCTGAAAGGTCAGTTTCACTGTGACCTTTAGACCCTCCTAGTCTCCAGTTACCTTGGCAGTGCCACCATCAACCTTTTTTGGAAATAGACCCAGGAAGATTAATCTTGGGACCACAGCAAAGATGATACTGAGCTTGCCACCAGTACACCTCAGGTGCGTGACTTTGATCTCACTGTGGGTGAATTACGTGGCATGGTGGAGGCATTTATGTCAGGCAAACACGGATGCAGGTCAACAGAAGGAAGTTGCACCTTGCTCTTCTTTGAACTGAAGGCATGAGTGTTCATCATCACACATTCTTCTCAGAGAAGCATGGTAAAGCCTATCGTCAACACTAACAAAACCCTCCCTGGCCCCAGTTTATACATGCTCCCTTACTCTAAATGGACTTCGTCCATTGCTCTGGAGCTCTCGGAATTGGCCAGGCAGCTTTGAAAGGAGTTTGAGGGAAGAAAACTTAGTTTGCCTGTGATGGATGGAATTAATCTATCAAGCTAGAGAAACTAAATAATGAAATTCCTAATCACCTTCTAAGCCAGGAAGGTCAATATACCTGATAGAGGGAGGCAGTTCTGAGGCCCAGATCAATCTCTTAGAGAGGAGGAAGGGCCTGAGAAGCAAGGCACAGGCAGAATCCTTTAGACCAGAGTGGAACACTAAGAGGCAGGCAGGCAGACAGAGGTGCTTCCCCTGTGCCATAGTCTCTCCCTTTCCAAGAGGAACTGGATCAGCTTTGGAAAGAAAAGCACCCAACATCCACTAGAAGAGTACGACAGGAGAGTCTGGATGCTGTTCTACCCTTTCCAGAGCCCTTCCTGCCCGTCCATGGGATGCGCTGCGGGCTAGATGGGCACGCTGTGCACAGTCTATCCGGAACCTTGCTTTCCTCAGGTATGGGATCAATCTTCAGATATGACAGATCTGTTTTATGGTGTGGGTCAGAATGGGAGAAGCGAATCCCTCCAAAGGGTCCCCCTGCTTTCCTCAGAAAATGAAACAGTGGAAGCTGGGTGTGATAGTGCATGCCTGTAATTCCAGCAGTTTGGGAGGCTGCGGCAGGAGGATTGCAAGATGAAAGCCAGCCTCAGGAACATAACTGTGGCCCTAAGGAACTTTGAGAGACCCCCATCTCAAAATAAAAAATAATGAGGGATGGGGATGTATCTCAGTAGTTAAATGCCCCTGGGTTCAATCCCAAGTACAAAAAGGAGAGAGAGAGAGAGAGAGAGAGAGAGAAAGGGAGAGAGGGAAAGTGAAATAGCGGAAAGTATTTGGGAGTAGAACTAAATCCTGATTAAAAATGTCTTCTTAGGGGCTGGAGCGGTGGCTTGGTGGTTACGGCACTTGCCTGGCATGTGTGAGTACATGAGTTCGAACCCCAGCACCACATACACAACTAAGTGTCCTAGGAATGAAAGTCATATGAAAAACTAAATAAGGATTGTTTATTTCTCTCTCTCTCTCTCATTGTCCCCATTAAAAAAAAGAAAAGAAAAAAGTCTTCCTATATTCTTTCATCTTTTTTTTAAAAGAGAAGGA
>PVKS010046274.1:0-13377 GCA_004027875.1 Aplodontia rufa
ACAGAACAAACAAAAAGACATCAGAGGGGGAAGAGGCGGACAGATTCTCATATGCCTGAGCCCCTTCATGCTGCTGGAACAAAAATACCTCAGCCTGGGTAATTTTTTAACAAGAGAAGGTAATGGTCCTTTCCACAGGTCTGGAGACTGGCAAGTCCAAGGTCAAAGCACCTTAATGCTGTATCCTTACCTGGTGGAAGAGGCAGGAGAGTTAACTCATTCCCTCAGGTCATGTGTGTGTGTGTGTGTGCTTGAGTGTTTGACAAACTGGTCATTGAACCCAGGGCCTCTGGCATGTCAGGCAAGTGCTCTCCCGATGAGGTACTTGGCCAGCCCTTTCTATTTTGAGTCAGGGAGGGTGGGTGTCCCAAGTAGAGAGGATCACAGCCTGCTGTGGTTCAGATCTGAGGTGTCCAGCCTACGCTCTTGTGTTCATGCAGGGCTGTTCACTGGTGAAGTGTTGGGCTTGTGACCCTGTTTCTGAACCTGACGAGCTTGTGCCTGGCTTCAGTGGGGGCCACTCTGTTTCTATGGAAGCAGGGCATGCAGCAACAGAGTCTTTGGATGCAGGAGGCAATCCTCCTGGTGACCCCCTTCCAGCACCCGCTGTGGTCATGGGGTTTTCCTGTGGAGGTTAGGAGCACCTGCTGCTGTCTAAGTTATGAGTGGAAGCCTTACAAATTGGTATGCAATATGTCACATTCCCTTCCCACTGCTGAAATGATGAAAATATATGTCAAGATGATGCCTCTACCACTTGTATCTCTATGGGTTTATAGGATGCCAAGCTATTTTTCTGGCCTATTGTAGACCCATAGCACTAGAATTCCAAACTGGTCAACTTTGAGAAATAAAAGGACAACGGGTACAATTCAAAAATGGATGGTCATCCTAGCAAGATCTAAACTGCAGCAGGAGTATAAGACTAAAAGTTGGTGACAGGTAACAGAGAGATACTACATGCTCTATGAAATAAATGGCAGTAACAGGAGTATAAGGTAAAGTTTAAGTTGGAGATGTTAAGAGGCTAGAGCAAAATCCAGATTTGGGTGAAAGGTTGTCAACTCATGTATTAGACCCAGTGAAATATAGTAACACATAATGTAGAGATATGTAGAGAGGAGGGGGGAAGGAAGAAAGAAGGAAGATAGGAAGGGATCTGGGGAGATAATTAACAATGTAGCATACTCTTTTCCAGCCCCCAAGACAAATAATACTTATGCAGTCTTCTAATTCTGGAAAATTCACAATCTAAATGTTTATATTGGTAGTAGGGATAAAATATAGAAGAATCAAGAGACTGGGGTGTGGGTGATGTGGAGGTAACTCTGGTTTAAGATGCATAACCTATTGTGACTTTATATGCATTTATGATTATAGAGCAACTAAACTCCTTAATAAACAAATAGAAAAAAAGAAAAGCATTGCATTCTTTGTGCTTAAGATGAATGGTACAAAGGCCTTCCCAACAACACCCGCTGTTCAAGAACAACATGAAGACCATACAACAGATCTGATCACAACCCCTTGACCAAAGTAACTGAGACCCTCATTTAAATGCAGCTCCATGTTAGCTAGGCCCAGGAAAGGATACCTATTATAATTTTAGGTTCATTTTGAACCACGTGTGAACATTTTTGACCATGTGAAAATTGAAGGAGAATATAGTAAGACATTGTCCCATAGCTTAGAAATATGATAAATGTTAATTTATTACATATATATGTATGTATGGTATATATATGCACTTTTCACCCTTATCTTCAGTTGCTCTGAATAAATTATTCTCTCTAGCCTTCTCTTTGTTAGTTGTGTTGGCTTTCTATCCTGCATGAGCTATAAAACCCACTGAGCCAATGACAAGACTTATGTTAAGCCACTGAGTCTTGGGATTGTTTTTTTTTTACTGCAGCATACCCTAGACTATCCTGATTGATATGTTGTAAAATAATCCGTTCATAGATGGCCAACAGATGAACCATGCTGTCTTCATTATAACCATGCAAGGTTAGTAAAAATGTGCATTCCAACATCTAGGCCTAAAGTGAGATCAATTATACTGGTGCCAGCAAGAAAAAAAAAAATCTGCTGTTGGCTTCCAAGTGAAGGCCCTCCACCTTCAGATCTGCCAAGAAAATACAGAGGAGCTGCATTCAGGTTGAAAGCAGCTGACTTCAGCAAAGAGTCTCTTTGTAGGAACTTACATGGCTTTGCTTAAGAGGGTAGCAACAGACATCTCCCCACCCCACCTCCTGCAGAACACTCTGAGCCAAACTCAGGCAGGGAATGTTTGGTTTGGCCAGTGGAGTACCTAGAGAAAACAAAATGAATTTGCATGCCTTTAGGTTGAGCAGGGGGCGCTCAGGTTTGCCACTGCCCTCCTTTAAGTTCTGTGTTGTTATATCCTCCACTTTCCCACTTCTTCACTTTATTTACATTACCTGCCTGTCCTCTGAAGCCATTTGGACCTCTGCAAAGCAGCCTTGTGCCTGTGGAGGAAAGTACAACAGCCCAGTTAGACAGGGCAATTTGCCTCTGCGATGTTCTTTCCAGAAACTCATAAGCCCAGTCTAATCACGAGAAAAATGTCATGACTGTCAACGTCATGAAAAAGTGGAAAGACTGAGAGACTGAGAAATCATCAGAAGAAAATGGAAATACATGGAAATTTTCTACCTTTTATTGTCTGTAAAGTCTGATTGCACAGGTGGCCTTTGAGCTTGGACAAAGAGGATGAGAAGAACTCAGCCATGTCTTTCTCAAGGAAATGTGTTCTAGGCCTGGGAACAGAAAATGCAAAGAACACGAGGCAGGAATGAACTCAGCATATCCAAGGAACATCAAGAACATTGAAGTGTTCGCACATCAGCTGACCCTTGATGAAGCACCAAAAAAAATCGCTGGATAAATGAAAGACTTTTAAACAAAGAGAAATGGGACAATTAGTTATCTACACATAGGAGAATGAAATTAGATCCCTGGCTCTCACCCCACATAAAAGTCAGCTCAAAGTGGCTCAAAGACCTAGGAAGTGGGTCAGAAATTCTGCCACAGTTAGAAGACATAGGGTCAACACTCTGTTATATTGGCATAGGCATTGGCTTCCTCAATAGGAACCTTAAAGCCCAGAAAATAATACCAAGAATTATGAAATGGCACAGCATGAAATTGACAATCTTCTGTACCCAAAAGAATTATGAGTATGAAGAGAGAGCCTACAGAATGAGAAAAAAAAATCTTTTACCAGTTACTCTTCTGACAGAGGATTAATATCCAGAATATATAAAGACTCAAAAACCTTACCACCAAATAAATAAATAGCCTAGTGAATAAATGGTAAGATAACATTTCTCAAAGGAATAAATTCAAATGGCCAACAAACATGCAAAAAAACATTTGTCATTTTTAGCAATCAGAGAAATGCAAATCAAAACTACACTGAGATTTTATCGAACTCCAGTTAGAATGGCAGTGAACAAAAATACAAATAATAATAAATGCTAACAAGGATGTGTGGGGAAGGAACACTGTCTTTTACCAGGATGTGAGAAGCCCAGCTTAAGGGGCACAGCAGCCTCAGGATGGATTCATCTTCCCTCCACCCCACCCAGCTCCACATCCAGGCAGGAAGCCTTAACTAAGCTGGGGTGAAGGACATCATGACTTTCTGTACAGAAAGCCCATGGGTCAGAATCTATGTGCTTGGCTTTAAACCTGAGGTGGAAGACCGGGTGGTCAGAGTTGGAATCTACATAGGGAAAACGACTGTGACCAAAACTAAAGTTTTAGGAAGGAGCAGGCTTATCTCTGTTCTGCTGGCACTGGAGGAGTGTGTGTGTGTGTGTGAAAGAGAGGTCAGCCCTACATGTAAAGAGGCCACTTAGCACCAGATTTTCAGAGTAAGATATCAGACCCTAACAGGGGAACAGCTGATGTTGCTGTCTGGCCTCACTTTCACCCGTCTACACTAAACCAGAATAAATTAGAGCTCTTCATAGCTGTTGTCTTTTTTGTCTATTTTATTGTTGTATATGGAATATAAAAATATAGTAAGCATATATTTAGACACAATAAAAAATAGAAAAACAATTTTTTTTTTAGGGCTGAGGACCGAACTCGGGGTCTTGCGCATGCTAGGCAAGCGCTCTACCACTGAGCTAAATCCCCAACCCCCTAGAAAAACAATTCAAAATAAATCAGCATAAGTATAAATATGTACATTTTATAAAAGGGAAACCCGGAGAAGGCTGTGCCTAAATAGCCACAGCCCAGACCGTCTCTTATATTTCTAGCTCCCCCAGGCGCAAGGCAGGCCCCCGGCTTCTGTGATTCCTTTCAGGGGGACACATTGTCCAAAGTGCTTTAAAGCCTCCAGTTCACCTTCTCTTTCGCTTCTCTCGTTCTCCTCTTGCCCACTGAGCCTACAGCCAAGGGGAATGGAGACACGCGGGAGCAGTGTCTTCTCTCCTACAAAGTCTTTCTCACTCAGGGCTGGCTCAGCCCGGGGATTCTGACTTGGTCTAGCCTTGTATGTAGTTTGGGCATCTGGAGATTTAAAGCCCCCCACAGGTTTCCAGTGTGTAGCCAGCATCTACAATCACTGCTCCAACAGCCAACCACCTCCCATTCGTACATCCGGGAAGAGGTTTCTAGTTTAGAACCACCTTTCCCAAACTGCCCTGCCATTAAAGAGGATGACATCTCTGGGCATCAATTCACCAGCACCAGACAAATTGGTGCTGCCGTTATAGACACCGTAACAGTGAATTTGGACTTAATGCAGTGTCAAAACAGGCCCATGATATGCTTTCTCTCTTCCCCTGCTTGCTATTAATACCATTTTTGGCACAGATAAAAATCAATATAAAAATAGCTCACTGTAAGGGCTAGAATTTAAATACCTAAACCACAACCCCAGGCAATAATTTGTATCAAGATTAAAAAAGAGGGGCATCTCTTATTTAGCTCAGAACAATAAACCCTGAAGAACTTACTGCTCTAGAAAAGTGACTCAGAAGGCTGAGGCAGGAGGAGCATAAGTTCAAAGCCAGCTTTAGCAACTTAGCAAAGCCCTAACTAACTTAGTGAGACCTTGTCTCAAAATAAAATATGAAAGGGCTAGGGATGTGGCTCAGTGGTTAAGTGCCTTTAGGTTCAATCTCGGTACCCCCCAAAAAAAATTTTTTAAAAAAATGTATTGTTCCATCCCATGGCAGGGGACACTACATGGCCACAGTAGGAGCCTAGCAACTGCCTGCTACAGATACCAAAGAGGATTCTTTCAGAAGCCTTCTGAAGTAGGGAGAGATGAACAGTGGCAAATATTCTAAATAAATCCTCAAAGTAACTCTAGAAGTTGTTAAAAAATTTTTCAACAAATTTAATTCTAAAATGTCTTTTATTGGGAACTCATGAATCTAGCAGCATCCAGAGATTTGGTCCTCTGGTAAGCTAAACAGAGGAGGTGGACTTTATAGGCATTTAGCTCAGAACAATATACCCTCAAGAACTTATTGCTCTAGGACGAAGCTATAAGAAGAAATAAAAAGCAATTGGTTGGGCTGGAGTGGTGGGTCAGTAGTTATGGCGCTTGCCCAACATGCGTAAGTACATGGGTTCAAACTCCAGCACTCAAATACACAATTAAGTGTCAGAGCAATGAAGGCCATGTAAAAAACTCAATAAAAATTTATTCTGTTTCTTTTTAAAAAAAATTTCAAAAAAAGCAATTGGTCATTACAAAGCTACTTTCAGTATGGAGTTAAAACAGAAAGGACTTCCTTATCATGCCAGCCAAGGTAGACTGGGTCCCTTCTAAATGGTTTCTGTGAATCTCCTATTTTATTTTTGAAAACTGACTTGTTTTAAAGTTCAGTTTGATCATGTGGCACCTAGCCCGAATGACTCCATTCTGGTTTCTTCTGGTTTGTTGTGGCTAATGCAAGAACTCAGTCTAAAATAGTGGTCTATTCCCTCATATGTGGAGGCTGGAGCTAAACCCAGGCTTGGGGGAAAGGTATATAAACTAGTGGATTAGAATCATAGAACAAAAATGCAATATGTCAATATTTATGAGATACAACTGCAAGATACTGCACAAGATATTTGAATAAGCTGTGCTGCATACCTTTACAAAAACATAAGTGTTTAATCCTATTGTCAAATATATCAACGAATAACAAGGGATGTTAGGAAGGGAGGAGAAGGGGAAATATTGGAAGTGAGATAAAGCAAGGTACATACCAAGCATTTATAAGTATGTCACTGTATATACTATAGTCATGTGTATAAAAATGTTCTTCATAGGAATAAGAATTATGTCACTGCACTTGGGTATTTTAGGAAAAATGTAGGACCCAGAAGAGAGGCAAGGGATTGGGGGACAAGAGGAGGGAGGTAGAGGGCTGCAGGGGCAGGGGGATATTGACCAAGTTATATTGCTATATTGTGTGCATCTTTGAATACATGACAACAAATCCCATCATTATGTACAACTATAATGCACTAATAAAAAATAAATAAAAAAAAATAAAATAGTGGCCTACCATAAATTTTATTTAACAAAGTGGTGACTATTTACATTTCACAGATTGGCACAGCAGCCAATGAATAAAAGGAGAGAGAAAAACACAGGGCAACTAAAACATTTCTGTTATAGAGAAATGAATGGGTAGGTTTTCAACAGAACTTTAATAAGTCTGTTTTAGTTCAAATTACAACTTTTGTGGAAGGAAGCATGGCACTATTTACAAAAATACAACTACGTAAGACAATAAGACAATAAACCCAAGTGCTGGGATTTATTCCATAGACCCATGTGCACTTGCCAAATATGTGCGTATCATATCCACTTTAGCAGCGTTGGAAGCAAATTAAATGTTCATTGATAGCAGACTACTTAAGTCAATTTAGGTCAAATTTGTCAATGGAATATCAAACAGATAGCTATTAAAAAATGAGGCCGCTGTTTTTCATGTAGAAGTATCTTCAAGATGCATTAGGTGAAAAAGAAGGTACAGAATAGAGCAAATGTTTGTATAAAAATATATACTGCATATATTTAGATATATAATTATATTTATATATATGTATATATGTAGGGCTGGAGCGGTGGCTCAGTGGTTGGAGAGCTTGTCTGGCATGTGTGAGGATCCAGGTTCAAACCCCAGCACCACATACTCAACGAAGTGTTGGCAAAACAAAGGCCTGGTGAAAAAACAAAAAAAAATTAATTTTCTCTTTCTCTCTTTCTCCCTCTCTCCAAAAAAAAAAAAAATACATATATATATATATAATTTTTATAAGATATCTTTGGAAGGCTACACAAAAACCTGGTAACAGAAGCTACCTCCCACAAGTTAAAGTGATTTTTCACTTTGTACCTTTAGAATTTTTGAATTTTGTACCATGTGCATACTGCTTATGAACATAACAGTTTTAGTGATTTAAAGGGAGATGTAATGCTTTACAATCTAATACTATTTTAGAGTTATAATGGGAAGGGGAAGGGAGGGATAAGGGAGGGTAATTGGGAGGGGCACTCCTGGGGATAATTGCAATGTCCAGAATATATACACATCTTATACACATTTTATATTGTTTTGTTAAAATCTTGTAAGGTTGCTCAAAAATTAAAAAAAAAAATAAAGGGAGTCTATGGTTCTCAATTGAGACTCAGAGAGGTAATGCACAAGCCCAAGGTCACACAAGGTCAAAAGTGCTGGGACCCTGGATTCACCTGGCTCTCATGTCCACACGCTACGCTCAGCACCACACTGCGCTATGTCCTACTGTCCCCTCCTTGCCTCAGATAACAAGATCCTAGTGCTGAGAGCTCCACTATCAGAATAGGCCCCATTTCCTGTCTTCAGAGGACCATGTTGAACCTCTCCTGGGAGACATCTGCTAAGATTTAGGTATGACTCAACTGTTGCAGCACTTACCTGGCATGCACGAGTATGAGGGTTCAAGCCCCAGCACCAGGTACACTGAAGTGTGCGAGTAACCAAGGCCACATGAAAAGCTAAATAAAATTGATTCTGTCTCTCTCTCCCTGTCTGTCTCTCATTGTTCCCAAAAGAAATCTAGAAATATTGGGGCTTTCTTTCTATAGTATCTAACAGATGATTTTCTTCGGCAAAACTTTTTTAATGTTTTATAGCAGACCAAGCTCCTGAATAATGTCTGAGACAATAGAATAAAGCTATATTGAAAGTTAGATTTGTTTCTGGAGCACATAACAAGGGCCTGTCATGCATAGGTCCTACACAGACTCTCAGATCACAAAAATGAATCAGCTACACCCCCAGCCCTCAGAGGGCTTCAACACAAGAACAGACAGCAAGCACCTATGACACCAGGTAGAACATGATGTCAACTACAAGCAGGTAGGATGCCCTGGCCACACCTCCCAGGTGCACAGGGACCTCATGAGGCAGTGAGGGAACAATAGGGCCTGTGGGCACCGGGAGCTGCCACTGCTATCCACCCTCCTATCAGAGCCTTATGGGAATGAGGCCCAGGGTTCCAGACCTTCCTGTCTAATGTGAAACCTGATAACTTTAATGTAGAAGCTTGTGTCGTTAAAAAGCCACCAAGTACCTCAAACAAAACGTGTTTGTGAGTTAGTGGCCCATTTGATACCCCTGCTCTGGGGCTTACATGTGCTTCCTACAGCTCCCAGGTGGGCAAATAGGTGGTCCAACCTCTGGTTCAGAAATCAGAAGTCAACCTCTAGCTAACTTATGGTAGGACAAAATGGAAACTTTAGCAAGCTTTGCAATGTCACAAGTTTTAGCAGCTCAAGAGCTGCCGGGTTGTGGTTTTTGCACGCTGACACCCAGCAGCTGTGCTAACTGACATTTATCCATCCAGGCTTGTGGGGGCTCACAAGGTAGCTGCAGTAGCAGAAAATAGGAAGCCAAGTATCTGCAATGGAGAGACCCTCTTCCCCCTCGGGCCTGGTGCAGCAAAAGCCCCTAAGCTATGAGAATAAAAATCTAACCTGTAAGCCCAGGCTGATGACAAGATTATAAACCATCCAACAGAATTGCACCAACATCCTCGCCTCAATGTACCCAAAGCTTGCTCATGTATAATAGTAAAAGTCTGCTGTGCTCAGGGTTCAGACCTTGAGAACTATCACTCTGGGCCATGGTGCCACTGATAAAGTTCCTTCCAGATCTTGGTGTCCTAGCCCTCATTTCCTGTTACAAACTCTCTGTTCCCAGCCCAAAGGTGCAGTCAACATCTAGGGCAGTAGCCCTGTTCTCTCAGCTAATGATCCACTTCCCCATATGCTCAACCCCATCACGTCCTGTAGAATGTCCTTAAGGACTAATGTTCAATTCTGAATCTACAGTGCAAATTTTCCCAAATAATTTTCTGCAGTGCACCCCTCACAGATGTATCTTATCATCAAGAGCTGCCCCATGGAGTAACTACGCCCATAGCAGTAATGTCCTGGGTGTGTCTCATGGCTGTTATGCCAACTGCTCCCACCTCCGCCTCACTGGTGACTTCAGAACAAGGCTTCATACAGGATGGCTTGGCCTTGGGCAGGTACAAGAGAAGGGACCAAGGCCTAGAATTTGGGGAATTTTCCAAGAAAAACTTGAATGTGGAGCAGCTGGGCTTGAAGCCAGGAAACTTGGGTTTCAGTCCTGGGTCTGCCACTAATTTACTGTGTGACCCTGGGAAATCATTGCCTGTTAAATAGCTGTTTGCCCATCTTTACAGTGCGGAGTCTGATGAGAATATCCATACCGTCCCTTCTGGCACGCGTCAAGACGCTCTGATTTGAGTGGACAGAGAGAAAGCAACTGTCAGTGAGCACTCTGTGGATTGACACTTGGCAGATTTAAATAATAACTACAGGGCAGGATGAGGAGAGGGGAATTGTGTTCTTTACTGAGCCATCAAAGGAGGATGCACTGATTGATGTCAAACTGTTCCCAATGGCAGCGGCGAGAATCAGACCAGAATCACTACCAGGCCACCCAGCATGGGGCCAGGAGCAAGCAACCTCGGCTTTTTCTTTTCTCCTCCAGGCCCACGGTGAGATTCCAGGTGACAGATGCTCTGAAGGGAAGGAGAGGAGCCATGGGAAAGCACAGGGCAGAATCCAAGCTAGGGTCTCGAGGAGTCTGGGAAGTTTCCCAGAATGAAATGAACTTTAAGTAGAGTCCAGAAATCTGAGTAGTAGTTCAACAAACAAACAGAAAAATGAAGCACATTCTAATCAAGGAGAACAGGGAAAGTGAGGGCCATGGTTACAAGTATCTACCCAAGAAGAAATGACTGAAATTTGGTGCAGCTGGTGCAGAGTGTAAGGATTTGGGGCTCAAGGAGAGAGTGTGTCTAGATGGCAGATCATGAGAACCATACCAAGCCATGACCTTCTATGACCAGTCCCTTGGTCCATTCCTTTATTCATCTACCCATGCATCCCACCCCTCTAGCCATCCACCCACCCACCATCTGTCTGTCTACCCATCTACCACCTATCCAGTAAGGCAGTGTTTCTCAACCCTGGCTGCTCATTAGAATCCTACGAAGAACTTCTGATTATCCCAGTGCCCAGGTTGCAGCTCAGTCAGTTGAATCGGAATTTCTAGGAGTGAGACTCAGACATCTCACCTCCAAATTTTAATGTCTAGTTAAGTATCAGAACCACTGAAATAATGTTCATTTACACACCTGTCAGGTTACCCAAGGTAGTGTGATCAACTGCTCCACTTTCCCTGTGTGTTCTGTTTCTTGGATTCCTTATCACAGGCTCACAAATTGCACAGAACTGGAAATTCAATCCAGGCCACCAGTGCTCTGCAGCACACCATTGTATAAATTAAAACAGGTCCTTTTCCTTCAGGACACATTGCTTCAATTTGTTGAAATCTTCTTAATATTATGTATTAATTATAGCAGAATAAGATCCATCCATCTGTCATAAAATTGCTGTGATCGATATACAAATCAATGTCTGCAGTCCAAATGGAGACTCCTTGTGTGTGGCAGCTTTGTACAGAGCACAACCTGCACAACCATTTATAGAACCATCTTTTGAGAGGGCAAGTGTGTGATTCCAACCCCCAACTCTTTCCTTGATCCCAGCTACCTTACTCTCTCACTCCTTTCTACTCAAGATAATCTATAAATAAGGGGGATGTATTTACAAAGTCCCAAAGAATACTCTTGGTACTGAGAAGGACTTTTCGAAATTAGTGTGTTTATTTCAATTAAAAAGCATAAAAATCAAATCATTTAGTTATTTATTTAATGAGTTATCTGTAGTAAAAATAACTATGCTGCATGAAATTGGAACTGTTCTGGAAAATCTGAGGATGACCACCAAATTCTGTAACTGCCAACCTAAAATTCTAAGCTCTGCTCTCTAGTCCTGCATGAGAGGTCAGGTGTACCCCACTCTGCTCAATGGATGCCTTGCAGTTTAGAGGCTGTTGAGGACAGAAGATAAGATACATTAAAAAAAAAAAAAAACAACACTGAGTTCCCATGACAGGTTGCATTTTCCAAGTGGCTGCCACATTTTTCCCAGTTTCACATGATCTCCCAGGACCTTGCCACTTTCCTTCCAAGAGATGGAATCCCAGTTTCCTCCTTCTGTTTGAACACGACCAGGGCTTTTAATGGCCTGGACTAATAGGTGGATGTGACCTTATACCACTTCCCTAAGCTCTCATAAAAGTAATGCAACTTCTGCCAGCCTCTGTCTCTGGAAATACTTACCTGGACAATGGGCTACCGTGAAGAAGTCCAAGGCTGCCATGAGGGAGGGAAGCCCGAGCTAGTCTAATGGAGAGGCTGCGTGAAAAGGCCCTGTAACCAGCAGGAGAGGGAGAAGCGCTGGCCAGCCTCTGGCTACTCCAGCTCCAGCTGGGGCTGACTGCCCATAACTGCATGCAGCACCCTGAGCTGGGGCCATCCAGCTGAGTTGTCCCGCAGTTCCTGATCCACAGAGACTACCAGTGTTTTAGTCAGCTTTTTGCTGCTGTGACCAAAAGACCTGAAAAGAAAAATTAGAGGAGAAAAGGTGTAATTTGGAGCTCACAGGTTCAGAGGTGTCAGTCCTTAGATGGCCAGCTCCTTTCCTTGGGGCTCAAGGTGAGGCAGAATATCATGGTGGAAGAGTGTGGTGGAGGGAGGCAGCTCAAGACATCACACCAGGAAGCAGAGAAAGCGCCACTCATCAAGGACAAAATATAAATACCAAAGGCACCCACCTCTGCAGCCACACCCTACCCCCTACCCGCCTTCAGTTAGTCCCTATCAGGATTGATTCACAGGTAGGGTCTAGGCTCTCATGTCCCAATCATTTCACTTCTAAGCCTTCTTGGTTTGTCTCACACATGGGATTTGGGGGGACCCCTAATATCCAAACCTGAAAACCAGAATTAATCAACTCCCTTGTTTTCAGACACTATTTGGGAATGAATTTAATACAGTGATAGAGAAACTGGATGAAAAGTTTGGCAAAACAAAACAACCAGGCCTGGCTTCCTCAGCCCCACCTCTCTCAATCCCGGAGTAGCGGCTTGTCCTTCAGGATGTTGGGGACCTTCTAGAAGGAATCCACACGTGGCCTCCCTCGTCCACTCAGGAATTCTCCTCCTGCAAGTGCAGCAGACCCCCACGCTGCTGCCAGCCCAGAGCCTCAGGGGATACACCGGCCTTGGCCCCAGCCCTGCCGACCCTCAGTGCAACCCTGTTTTCTCTCTTGGCTTCCAGGAGCTGTTGGCACAGGCCCCTCCATGCAACTTTTCACTGGCTCTTTCTTGAGAGGTCTTACACTCCCTTCTGTCTCCCACTAGTTACTATCATTTTCATCATGTCTGAAGATGGCGGTAACTATGATGGCTTCTCATCATTCACATTTGACTGGTTATGACAGTGAACTGCTATAAATCCCACAGCCACACGGTGTTGACTCAACAGAGAAGTTACATTTGTCATGATGAGGGAGGAACTGCTTTTCCCAATGGTAATTTATTGACGGGTGTGAATTTGTGTGTTATAAAATTATGTGAATTTTAGTACAAAATAAAGTATCAAATCACCTGGGGATTGAACCCAGGACTTCACACATGCAAGGCAAGCACTCTACCAACTGAACCACATCCCCAACCCATATTTACACATTTTTAAAGAACAACCATGCTTTCTGCAATCCTTTGCAATAAAGTGTTCAAGGAGCTGTTCACAGAAATCTCCTCCCTTGACCTATTCAAGGCCTAGTTACTTTTCTGGAACAAAGAAGTCAAAGAGTGGACAAGCTCCTGTCACATTTAACATGTCTTGGATGCCCAGAAAGGATTTCTCCAAAGTTGAGAACAGAAATATCAAAGCAGAATTCCAAAG
>PVKS010046275.1:0-13377 GCA_004027875.1 Aplodontia rufa
GTAGTTGGGAAGTTCTTCCTTTGGTCTGACCACAGTATTCCACTTAGGGAGAGAAGTGGGCAGAGGTTTCCACTGAGTCAGTCTGATTCAGGCTTCACTCAGCCTCAGGCCTCCATAAGGGTCCTCACCCCCGGATGCTCACCTCCCTGTAATGGGGCAGGATGTGGGTTTCCTTTGACCCCCCACAGCAGCTGCTTCCTGACAGGGTTCTGGTGGGGGCCAATGAAAGAAAGCTGATTACCCACCACCTACACGGTCCCCACCAGAGTGGAGGGCCTAGGCCCCTACCCCCAGCCCTCCTCTGGCCCCTCGTAGGGCTGATTGGCAGGGACACCTCTCAGCCTCCATGGGTCTTGGAACAAGTGATCCCAAGCGTCAGATCCTGATTGTCCATGTGTGAGGAGTCCTGGTCCACCAGATCTGGCTCTGCACCAGGCCTGACTTCCCAGAGTGACCTGCCTGTCCGCACCTCTGCTCTGTATATCTCCTGTGCTAACCATGAGCCCAGCAAGGAAGGGGAGCTCAATAAACAACAACTCAATGAGTGAATGAGATAGAGGAAGATTATCTCGACCCTTGCTCCTTGAGGACAAAGATTAGACACACCCAACACTGTGAGATTTTGGCAAACGACTTACCCTTTCTGTATTGCAGTGACTTTAAAATGAAGACGATAGCCAAGCACAGTGGTACACATTTGTAATCACAGGGACTCAGGAGGCTAAGGCAGGAGGATTACAATTTGAGGTCAACCTCAGCAGTTTAGCAAGGCCCTAGGAAGAGTGAGACCCTGTCTCAAAATAAAAAAATAAAAAAAGCTAGCTTTTTAAAAAAACAAAAACAAAAACAGTAAAGATCTCAAAGGGTTGATGAGAAAAATCAGAATGATCCATGTAAAGCTTTGAAGGCCCTCCCCCAGGTATATGAATGATACCCCATATATTCACTCCTGCTAACAGTAGTTGTCCTCAGATCTTTCCTATTGAAACCAGGCTAGTCAGCTGGTCAGTGTCCCTCTCTGGCAAGGGAGGTGGCAGTAAATAACACATTTAAGAAAGCTTTCTGGGCCTTCTCATTTCAGCCCCAGTCCCTAGAAGAGGCCTATAGAGACTTTAGCTCCTGCTCCATCAGGGAGAGGTGTCCCCTTCCCCCGTGCCAGGCCTGATTCCGCCTGCCCCTTGCAAGCTTCCTCCCAGCAGAGCCTGTGTTGAACAGGTGCTCTGTTAGTGGGCTGCTGAGCACAGGCAGCAGGCCATGGGTTGACAGTGGTGGAGAGAGGCAGGCTCTGGAGGTGCCCTGAGATCAGACGCCAGGGTAAGGCATGTCCTTGGTGAACCCAAGGGCTTCCTGTCTGCTCCCCCTTTGTGGGATCACTTCCACCCTGGGATACCAGAAAGCTTGAGCCTTCCAGGAAAGCCCTGATCCGCCCAGGAAGCCTAAGCACCTGGTGGGGCCACATCCGGTCCATTGTCCTGAAGGGACAGGAACAGAGGCCCTGTCACCATGACCGCCTACCCTAGGGACATCCAGCCCCCAGATTTCCTTGGGTGAGGCACATGAGCAAGCAGGCTTTCTCCCGGCAGTCGTCTCACTCTGGCGCTTTCTGTGGTCCAGTCATCCCCTGTCCCCAGCTCTCAAGTGAGTCATAAAGCCTCTCAGCAAGATCCCAGAGAAAGAGCATCCAATGAAGCACCTTCAACTCTGCATCACTTACTCCTGTCCCATTCTCCTCTGCTCCCTCAGGGATCCCCTCACATTCCCCCAACCCTGTCCCTCTCTCTTTGCGGGTAGGTTATCATGGCCCAGTGATCCCCACTGGAATCCCAGATGCCACTGGGAGTCCCAGCCTAGGTTCCCAAGCTCCCAGTTGAAAGCAACAGGAAGCAGGGAAATCAGATGTGTGTTTGCTTCACCAGTGCCCCCTTCTCCGAGTGCATGTACGGGACCCCAGGAGGGAGGATTCTGAGCACAAGTGAGCAGGCCAGGAGTATGGTCCTGCGTGTCTGCGATGGGTGTGTGCATTATTGTCTTATGTAAGTGAACACAAGAGAAGAAGCTGCAGAGGATCAGAAAGGATACAAAGAGACAGAGAGAGAATGAGACTGTGGCTGACAAACAATAGAAAGACTCAGAGTAAAAGAACATAGAAACCCATCTTCCCTGGAAGGAAAGGTGGAGGGCTCTCCCTTCATGTGCTTAATGTTCTGCCCGGGTTCATACACATGTCTCGGGTTGTATCAGGCTAGGATGCCAACAGGCCCCACATCTCCTCACTCAGGGCTAGTTTGGAACCTCTCCAAGGGCTGCAATTTCCTCAGTCTGACAAATAGGTCTGGGGGCCTGGAGCAGTGGCTCAGTGGTTAGAGTGCTTGCCTGGAATGCACTAGGACTCGGGTTCAAACCCCAGTGCCATGTGCACAACTAAGTGTCAGAGCAACAAAAAACAAGATAAAAAACTAAATAACGTTGATTCTCTCTTTCTCTCTCTCACTCTTCCTTTCTCTCTTAAAAAAAATTATAAAAAAAAAGAAAGAAAGAAATGAGTCTGGGATCCCTAGCCATTCAGCATGCAGAAGAGCTCCAGGGGCAAACGTCCTTAGGCTCTGATACCATGGGCAGGCCATGTACATGTTGAGGAGGTCTCACATCCACTGAGGATCAGTCAGAGGGTAGAGGTGAGAAAACCTCAGGAGTTCAAAACATTCCCTTATACTCTCACCTTGGCTGAGAAGCCCTAGATTCTACCCACCCTGCTTCCTTGGAGCTGAGTGTTGAATGTGGGCAGGAGACCTGCATTCTAGGCCAGGCCGGGACAGCCAGGTAGCTCTGGGCAAGAAGCCCCTCTCCCTGGCACCCTTCCGTTGTCCGTCTAATATGGTCAATAATCCGCACACCAGCACCCTGCCTCCAAGGACTGGGAAATGTCGGGGCAAGAGGGGCTTTGCTAATAGGATTCCCAGCACCCTCTGTGAGAATAATCACCCCATGAGCTCAGCATTTCCTCTTGGCTTCCCCCAAAGCCACCCCCCAGGTTAGAAAGGTGACTGTGGCTTCTGCTGCCCCCACTTCCTGTAGTGGGACCCTGCTCTGCTCAGAGCGTAGCAACGGTCATGAGCCCACAGTGTCATCTGCACACTCATTATTGCCACCACAAAAGCTCTCCACACCTCAGCCTCAGAGCAAGGTGTGCCTGGCAGGCATCCCCCAGCCTCCAGGTGAGGGCTGAGTCCAGCCTAGGCATCAGGTTGACCACAGCTCTGCCACTAAGATCTTGTGACCTTATGGACCTCTCTCGCGGGACTCAATGGGGAGTCCTGCCCACCACCTGAAGTGCTGAGCAGGCAGAAGCCCCAGAAGCTCTGAGCTGGAAGGCAGAGGGCTTCTCACTGAGGCAGGGCACAAGACATAAGGATAGGGGCGTGTGGGATAACACTGGCCATGATTTAAAGTCCACTTTCACATTTGATTAAAAGTCCAGATTAACAGTCACTTACACATACTTTTTTTTTTTAGAGGGGGGGACAGTGACAGAGAGAGAACCAATTTTATGTAGTTTTTCATCTGGTTTTCGTTGCTCCAGTACTTCATTGTGTACATGGTGCTGGGTTTCAACCCACATCCTCACGCATGCCAGGCAAGCACCATAACCGTTGAGTCACCACTCCAGGCCCCCACTTACACATATTTTATCACAAACAGAACTATTAAACCAATCCTTAAACCTTACCCACAGGTACACCAGTGCAGGGCTGTGTTCATAAAAAGCTAAGAGGAAAAGTAAATGACCTCATCCGGTAATGGTCAACGTGTCAGTAAATGACACCCAACCCCCATGTCGGTAAGCGTCAACACATCCAGTGACCAACACAAAAGAGAACTAAAAACACACTCTTAGATCACATCCCTGTGCTATTGGTCTTCCGTGTGTAAATACAGCTAGCTAAGCAGGAGCTAGCACGCTCCTCTCCAAGGCCGGCACTCCACCCCCTCTCTCAGAGTGTGTACTTCTTTCTTTGTCTCAGTAAAATCAATCTGTGCCTCACTTAGACCTGACCTTAAATTCCTTTATGTAACCACATCAAGGACCCTCATGGCCTGAGTCAAGGTCCAACTCCCTTTTGGGGGACCTCGTTCAGAATCCTCGTGCTGGTGACACCACAAATAATACCTATGGAAGACCCAGCAGGGGAGAAGGACCCCTGGTATCCAGAATTCCTCCTGGGCTCTATGCAAAGTACGGGTAGCAACGCCTTACTGCTGGCTGCCAGATCTGAGAAGGGCAGCCCTGCCCACCATGGGACAGGACAGAGACACCATCCCACTTCAGGGGATCCATGCCTAGGGGCAGGGCCAGCAGACCTGCCCTCCCTGCACCTGGCCCCACCACTCCATCCTGTCTAACCAGCCCTTCCCAGTGGCTCATGCTTCCCCGCACACCACAGTCTCCCACTCACACTGCTCTGCTTTGTACTTAAGGGCCCACTGCCCGGAACACCCTCACCCTTCTTCTGTGTCTGGCAAGACTCCCCTGGAGCTCAGGGAGTGGACAGAGCATGGGATCAGGAGGTCCCCGGGGGTCAGGGCCCAGACTGAGGGCAGAGTGGGAGGCAGACCTCAGCAAGCCTGGCAGCAGGGAGCGCTGACTCAGGATCCCCAGAGCTCAGGGCAGGATGAGGCCGAGGAGATGGGGGGTCGGTGGCTGGGGCAGATTGTGCAGACAGTCTGGATTGTGGAGGAGCTGGCGGGCGCAGGGCCCGCTTGGCGCGGGCGGCTGTGGGGGAGGCTGGAACGGCAGACTATTTTTAGGCTCCTGTTCGATTTGAGAGACAAGGATGCTCCAGGCTACCGAGTTCTTTGGGGAAAGACTAAGGTGGCCCCAGTTCCTTCAAACCACCCTTTCCCCACTAGCTCAAAGTCTCCAGAGTTTCCTCTTTCATCCCCAGGGACCAGAGGCTGGGGCCAAGAAGCAACCCCAGAACCCCAGGTATGCAAACTTCCTGGAGAGGTGATTTCCATGCTGCTTTCACACTTCCCCTGCCTCCTGATCAAAAGGAACCTCCTGAGCTTGCTTTTAACAGAGAGCCCCTTGAGCTGCCTTCATGGGTGTCAGGAGAGGGTCACACAGCTCTTAAGTCAGAAAGCACAAAGAGGGGTGAGGGGGTCAAGTGAGCACTGGTGGAACTGCTGCCTGGGCTCAGAGTAACAAACATGACCCTCTCCGAAGAGCAGTGTTCACGTGCTGTCATGCACTCATTCCATGAATAACATTGGGCACCCACTATGTGCAGGCACTATTCTAGATGCTGGAGATTCAGCTCTGAACAAACAAGACAAAATTTCCTGCCCTTGCAGAGTGGATATTCTGTAGCTGTCCAGTAGAGATGTAATTTGAGCCACATATATTATTGTAAATTTTCTAGTAAGCCACATTAAACAAAAGTTAAAGAAATAGGTGCAATTGATTTTATTATATAATTTACTTAGGCTAATGCATCCAAACTACTTCAGTTTCAGTGTGTTGTCCATATAACAATCTGAGATAAATTCTTCTCTTTCACATTACATTATTGAAATCCACTGTCTTTCACACATCTCAATTCAGATGAGTCACATTTTAAGGACTCAGTAGTCTTTGGAGAATGTAGTCCTAGAGGAAATGGCTCTTCTAACTCAGGAGAAAGGAATGCCACAATTGATTAGTGATGTCTGTATGGGCTGGAGCATAGGTGGATCTCTGTGTGTTTGCCCTCCTCCATGCTGTAGGCCCAACCCCAAGCACCAAGCACAAGTTCATCTCTACCTACACCGCATCCCCATCAGCCCACTCATTGGGCCTGCCCCGAGAGAGGTGCCAATCTGAGTTCTGAGACCTGGGCCCAGCAATTCTGGCATGGGCACCATTCCACAAAGAGGCGTCAACATACTAACAGGGCAAGTACCTCCTGGGTGTGGTCCTGTGCTCTTTCCCCTGGTGGAGCTGGCTGACGGCCACTAGTGACCCTGAGAATGTGGGTTTTGTTTTTGTTTTTGTTTTTCCCAAGGTCTCTTCTTCCTGAATCTAACAAGTACCAACAAAAAGAGCTTCCTGAGCCTGAGCCTGATTTAGCCACTCCAGCTCCACTATACCAGCTCTACCCTGGCACCCTTACTGGGATCACCCACCCTACAGCTGGGATGGCGCCACATTCTTTCCTACACAATGAGAGGCTAAAATAAGGCCACAGAAAGAATTAGAAACAACCAAGAATGGGGAGTGGGTTGCTTGGGTTGAGACACATAGGAACGGGATATTAGAAAAACTTAGATCTTGGGCTGGAGTCATGGCTCAGCAGTAAAACATTTGCCTGGCATGCACAAGGACCCAGGTTCAAATCCCAATGCCACATACACAACTAAGTGTCAAAAAAACAAAAATCAGATTTTAAAACATTGATTCTCTGTCTCTGTCTTTTTTTTTTTTTAAGAAAGAGGGGTCAGTGAGAGAGAGAGAGGGAGAAAGAGTGAATCAATTTTTATTTAGTTTTTCAAGTAACCTTCATTACTCAGACACTTCATTGTGTATGAGGGTGCTGGTGTTTGAACTCGCATACTCACGCATGCCAGGCAAGCGCTGTAACCGTCAAGCCACCGCTCCAGCCCCTCTCTCTCTATCTTTAAAAAAAGGAAAAAGAAAGAAAAGAAAAACTAGATCTCACCAGGCATGAAGGTGCCCACCTGTAATCCTCCCAGCAGCTCGGAAGGCTGAGGCAGGAGGATTGAAAGTTCAAAACCAGCCTCAGCAACTTAATAAGGCCCTAAGCAACTTAGCAAGACCCTGTCTCCAAATAAAATAAATATACAAAGGACTGGGGAAGTAGCTCAGTGGTTAAGTGCTCCTGGGTTCAATCCACAGTACCAGAAAAGAAAAAGAAAAGCCAGATCTCAGGTCTCAATCATTCTTACCATCACTGTCATCGCCATCTCCCCCATCTCTACTCAAGATCCTTCAGTGGCTCCCTAGTACCTTCAGGATAAAGATCTAGCTCCCAGGATCTGACACTGAGAGAATCTTACGGTCTCACTCTACTCATTCTACTCTCCCTTCTTTCATCTTATTCATTTAACATAGTATATGGAGCACTGGTCTAGGTGCTAGGAATATGTCTGTGAACAAAATTGACCAGGAGTCCTAGCTTCATGGAGCTCATGCATCCCAGCCAGGCCCTAGCTACCAGAGGCCTTCTCGCACCTCTAGGCCTTTGCAAATGCTGTTTTATCTTCCATAGTCACTCTCCTCCTTGAGGATTTCTGTGCATCCTCCAAGGCCTCACTCAAAGCCTTCCCTGAGCAACCCCAGGCAAATTAAGTGCCCCTCCCAGATCTCCACTTCCAGCTTAGCATCATCACATGACTGGTTACCATGAAGCCCCATATTTCCCTCCCCTACCCGGCTTTGAGGGTCTCAAGAACAGGGACTATGCCTTCTCTCCTGGGATTCCTAGGGTCTTCCTCCAAGCACACCTCTTCTTCCCTGCAGGTCTGGGGTGAGCAGGATGAGGTACGGCAGGGGTGGGGAGGCCAGGACGCCTATGGAGATATCTAGGTCATTCCTCCTGCATCCCAAGGGAGCAAATTAAGGGCAAAGGTGTAAACAGTTTCCAGCAAAGGTAGGTAGAGCACTGTGGAGAGGCAGGGCATGAATGGGGACAGGATAGCTGGCCTTCATGAAGAAGGAGCAGTTACAGGGTTTTAGACAGCAGAGACAAGAAGGCCTTAGCTTCTCCCAGAGGAGATATGATGGCAGGATGTGTGGACAGAGGGTAGACCTGAGTGGCCCTGAAGCCTCACCCTGGAGGGCTGGATGCTAATCCTTCACAGCCTTGCCCTTTCTCTGCCTCCCAGAGAGGTTGCATAAGACAGAGGGCAAAAGGACAGGCCTGGCTCTTGTCCCTAGCCAATGACGGCTCTGTGGTTCCCTCCACAGCAGATCCTCCCACCACCCAGCTCGGCCTAACAGTCCTACCCACCCACTGCCAGCCAGAGGCCTCTGGTGCTGCTGGCCCATCAGGGCAAACAGATAGAAGCCTTATGCCTGGCAGCCCTCTCCCGGATGGCTCATTTACATGGGATTTACATGGGCTCATTTCATCCCTGGATGTGCATGGCTTCCTGCTGGGCCCAGCCTCTCCCAAGTGCCTCTGTAGAGACAAAGAAGTGTGCTCCATCACTCAAGTCCCTTCCAGGGGCCCATCAGGACACCAAGAGCATCCCTGAATGAAAAAGGGAGACTACTGAGACCCCAAGAGAGCAGGGACAACCCTAGAGCTTTCCCAGAAATCCGGGAGAGGCAGGGCTTGTGTCACATTTCCTACATTAGCTGCTCTGCTCTCTGGAGGCTGGGTCCATTCCGCCCACCCTTTACTTGGCCACCAACTGAGGGCTCACTGAGGGGGAAGCCCTGAAGTCCCTCTGCTGCTGCTGCTTGGTTGTGAGCTGGAAAACAAACAGACTGGGCCAAGACCAGACAAGCACATGAAGGAAATGAGGCCTGGAAAAGGCAAGGATCTGCCCAGGACCATGAAGGGTGACAGCAGCAGAGGTCTCTACTCCCAGCACAGAGCTCTTCTGGATTCCTCAGACTCCCAAAGACTCCTGGCCCAGAGCACCTGCTGCCACGTTAGTAACCCTGGGAAGGCTGAGTGTGGAAAGAACCAGGACGAATTCCAAGTCCTAGTCTGGCCCAAAAGAGCCTAGAACAGACCAAAATAGAGAAGGAAAGCTGGGAGTGGAGACATTCCAGTCCAAAGGGGTCTGCCAGAAGTTGGGCTGCCTCAGAGAAGGGAAGGGCCTCGCACCTGCAAACCCCACCAGCTGTAACTTCTCAGGAAAAGCTCCCTACAATCTGAAAAGGTTCTCCACTATACCACGGGGCAGGGGCAGGCAACAAAGGGATGGGAACAAAGTGTGGCAAAGAAAAGGAAGGGGAGGTCTCTGGGGGACATCTGGGCTCCTCCCTGAACCCTTCCCACTGTGCCCACCTGTCGCTGAACCATTGCTCTTTTCCTGGCCTCCATCCATGGAGCAGCTCCCAATCCCTGCTTCCACTCTATCCCCTTTCTGGCACTGTCACCTCCACATGCAGCCCTTACCCAGACCCCCTACCCTGCCTGGCAGACTGGCCTGGAGTAAATGCATCCCCTTCCCAGAACTGAGGCACCACATTTCAAGCACCAAGGTATCTCATAGGCTCTCTCGGATCAGCTGTCCCTCTCACTGCCCCTTGAAGGCAGGGAGGCCTGAGGCTGCTTCTACCATGGTTCAGGCCTGGTCCCCCAGAGGAAATAGTAGAGGTGAGGCTGGGAAGGCAGAAAGGAGGTGCAGGAGCTATAGGAATTGCAAGGTCAAGGTTTGGGCAAGTAGTACACTACTGAGAGTTACACGTTCAGATCCTTGTTCCTGCCTCTCACTAGCTGGGGCTCTAAACCAGCTTCAGCTCCGGGGGTCTACTAAGGATATGTGAGAGCATGTGTGGGACTCACACAGGCCAGAGACACTGAGTAGGAAACAGGAGTGCCCATTCACACCCACCCCACCCAGGACCACTTTGCAGGCAGGGAATAGCCACAGGTAAATAAATAGCTCGTTTATTAGTAGTAATGTGTTACATTATTAAAGTGCATTGAGAAGAGATACAGGGATGGAAGCTGGAAAGCCACCAGCCCCAGGCCCTGCCCCAGACACAGCTGGAGAAGGGACCAGCTCTTTGCTGAAATCCATGGACTGGGGGCATGGCCAACCACTTGGAGAGCTTGGCCCAGGCCATCCCCACCGGAATTTTCACAGTTTAGCCTAAGTTATGACATGTCCTGAGCTGAAGGTGGGAGGCTAGGAGCATGGAAGCACAGCCCCTGAGGAAGGGGGCTGGGAGGAAGGGAGGATGCCCCCTGCCCCCCAACCCCCAATGCCAAGGGCAGAGTCCTGGAACCTCCCCCTGAGGACCTGGCTCCTCCTTCAAAATGAATGTGATGAACCTAGGGCTCAGTTTTCTCCTTCATTCTCCCCTGTCTCCCTCACCCGCCCCTCCCATGACCACCCCATACCAGGTGCTCACACCCGCAGGCTGGGCTCCTGGGGCAGAGCCAGCTCATGCCACTCTCCTTGAACCCATGCCTGTCCCTAGACTCATATCCCAACCCCAGGAGCCTCAGACTGGGACCAGCGCCCATCCCGCCCTTCCCAGCCCCTCCCTCTCCCCCCCAGCATGTAGTTTTGGTATTTTCATACAGATGCAGTCGGAAGTAGCTATACATGAATAAGTCTAACATAAAAATAGAACTTTGTCCGTCCTTCCGTCCGGAAAGCAAACATCCTTCAATAAACATGCAAGGCGGCTGTCCAGTGGGACCCAGACAGTGACGGAGCTGCAGAGGGCAGGGCCTGGCAGGGAGGCGCTGGTGTGCGGGGACACCAGCCACCCAGCCATCAGGGAAGAAGGAAGAGGATGGAGGCAACTGGGTACAGAGTCCAGCAGGACTCAGGCCTCGGACCCAAGGTCCAGAGAAGGGGTTCCAGCTCCCTTTCCCAAACCCATAACCCAGCCCACCAGCTCTCGAGCCATGAGCTCTTGGGCCAGAAGCATTGCTGCATTTCATCAAGTGTGAGGAGTTTCTGAAAAATATTCTTCAGAAGATAAAGTCTTGGGTCACTGCTGCTCCACTTCACAGTTTAGTGCCTTTGTTCTCTGGCTCCCATGGCCCCCACAGCCCCTACCCCACCTGGGGCCCAGCAGCCGCCTGCGGCTAGACATCTCCAAGCCTTTGGTCCCCCAACTGGGTTATTCAGTCCACCCCTGGAAGAAACAGCAGACAAGGAGCTTCCGGGCCAGCCGGCTCTGAGTGTGAAACTTTTCCAGTGTCCCTGGACAGCAGAAGCCTGGGACGTTTACAGCCCCTAGAGGTCCTAGTGGACCAGGAGGCTAAGAGTGAGCGTGGGCAGGATCCCCAGCCAGATGGAAGCAGCCAGGGCACGGGCATGGCCCATTAGTTGCTCGGCCAGGGCACGGTCCTCAGGCAGCAGCTCCCAGTGCTGAGCCTCACGGAGGTAGGAGCCTTCCTTGGCCTCACAGCGGTAGTGGCCGTACTGGCGGGCCGTGAGGTTCTCAATGAACAGGATGCAGTTGGGGCTCTGGTGGCCAGGCTCACAGCTCTGTTCCACATTCTCCTCATGGCGCCATGAGTAGGTGGCATGGCGGGACTCCATGGGGCAGCTCAGGTAGTAGCGAGAGTTCCGGGCCAGGGAAACCTTCTGTAGTGGGGCCTCATCTGAGGATGCAGTGGGGAAGCCGTGAGGAGAGACTGAGGGATCCCAGGGGCGCTGCATTCTCCCTGCAGACTGAGCTTCTAAGGCAAGGCCTCTAAGTGAACATGGGGTACCCAGGCCCTTGTTTTCTCCTCTGTTCTCCCATAATCTGCATCCCATCCCTCTTGTAAGTATCACAGGGCTCCACTGGCCAGGTGGTGTATTGCCCCATCTGTCTGGAGTCTGCAGGTCAAGGTCATGTCTCCCTCAGACTAAAGCTATTGGGGGCACAGCTGTACTTCTCCCATAGGACTATGGCCTGTGGGGCTAGATCAGGTACCTGGTTTCGGGTTGGGACACTCTTTGTGTGGCTCCGTTGGATTAATGGATTGCAGCACTGTCCTGGTGTTGGAAGGAGAAGAGAGGCTCAGATGCGAAGCTGCAGCCTGTTCCCCGGCCTGTCCTCAAGCCCACCATGGTATCAGAAGACAGGAGGGTCTGGCCAAAATGGCCCCACAATGCCTCCCGCAGCCCAATACCACCCCCATTACCATGTCTATCTTCTCCCAGGAACAAGGAACCCCAGGCAATATACCGTTGGGAGCTGTAGATGGACACGCAGTGGTCTTGGTCCCAGCCGCAGTACGGGTCTCGGGACATGAGACAGCCATGGCAGCCCCCACCATAGACCTCACACAGGTCCAGGGGCACTTGGCTCACCTCCCACTGGGAGCTCACATATAGCTTACGCTGGAAAGAAAGCAAGACCAGGTCAGGATAGGGCTACTATGCTGACTCCTAAGCCCCAGACCATTGGGGTCCTGTGGCCTGGTAGGCCCTGAGGACCAGAGGATCTTAAATGACATGCAAAGCATATTCAAAGAGCCCTGCCCTCAGCTAGCTGTCAGGATAGCCCCACAGGACCAGATTGCGGGTGGAGAGGCTCACCCGGTCAGCATCCAGCGACATGGCCTGGATAGCAGCTGCGCGGCGAAAGGGCTGGATCTCCACGATGTTGAAAACAAGACCGTGTTCCCACTCGCCTGACTCCACCACCTTGTGGATGGTGCCCCTGTCTGGGGGCAGTAGGCAGAGGGTCAGCAGGCAAGGAGCCCCACCTCAGAGCCAAGCAGCCTCCCTTAAGGTTGGGTGCGGGGAAAGACCGGATGGGGAGTGGTAGGAAGTCATGACTCAGGTGAGGGTCAAAGGACTAGGGTAGGGTGGAGTGAGAAGAGTGTGACTGGGAAGGGATGTGAAGCCCAAGGACAGCCTGGAAGTTTCCAAGGCTGGTCCTGAGTGGCCATTCCAGGAGGCCTACTGCTCCCCAGAGAGGGCCCCCAATGTGCCAAGGCTGCATGGGAGGCTGCGGCTTGAAGGGCAAACCAAGAGTCCCGCACTCATGCATTACCTCCCTCACCCCTCCACAACCCCACCAGATGGGCATTCTCTTCCCTATCTTCCACAGATAAGGGAAGGAGCCTCAGAAGTTACCAATTTATCCAGGGTCACACAGCTGGTGAACACAAGAGACCAAATTGGAACCGTGACCCATCAGACCCCACCCCTCAGCTTCTTTCAGGACTCCCTGCCTCCTGGACTCTTAGGGGATATGTTTTCTTTAAATAATTTTTTAAAAATTTTGGAATGTTAGATTTCCAGAAAAGTTGCAAAGATAGCGCAGAGAGTTCCTACCTAGCCTTCTCCCAGTCTCCTCTAATGTGACTGCCTTACATAACAATGGCACATTTGTCACAACTAAGCAATTGACATTGGTGCGTTATTATTAAAACTGCAAACCTCATTCGGGATTTCACGGGTTTTTCCACTAATGTCCTTCTTTTGTTCCAGGATCCAATCCAGGACTCCACATTGCATATAGTCTTAAGGGATATTTTAATTTTTTCAAAATCTAAGATCTGAAAAGAACCTTAGATTCCATATAAGGGTTCCCAAGGTCACAGAAGCAGGTGGCTTGCTACACCAATGCCCTCTCCACTGTCCGCTGGTACCTGTCAGGAACTAATAGGCATCCTGACCTCTGGTCCTCCTAATCCCACGTCACCTTCTGTCCCAATTTCTAGAATAACCTCCTTTCTCCTT